>VMDO01005625.1:0-64922 GCA_007922755.1 Pedetes capensis
TTTTTTTGGTCTTTTGATAGTGTCATTCTAACTGGAATGCAATGATATCTCATTGTGTTTTTGATTTGAATTTCCCTGATGGCTAATGATATTGAACATTTTAATATTCAGTACAGTATATTTATAACAATTAATGAAGTAATATTGCTGCTCTATTAAATAAATTCTCTGCTTTATTTACATTTCTTTTGCTCTTATCTGATGTGTCTTTTCTATTTCAGTATCCCATGTGAGTGACACATTGTTACTGTCTGTCTCCTTAGACTTCTCTTCACCAGGAAAGCTTTTCAGTCATGAGATGACTGAGTTTTGATGACCTTGATAGTTTCAAAGGGTGCAGATACAGATACTCTACTAAACATCCCTCAGTTTGGATTTGTCTGGTGTTTTCTCATGATTAGAGCAAAGTTGCCAGTTTGGGAAGTATGACCACAGAGATAAAGTATCATTCTCATCCCATTATATCAAGGGTACATATTGTCACCATGACTTATCACCACTGATGTTGATCTTTATTACCTCTTTGATGCTGTGTTGGTCAGGTTCCTCTATGATGAATTTACTCTTTTATTCCTCCTTTCCATACTGTATTTTTTGAAGGAACTCACTATGTGCAGCTTATACTTAAAGAGTGGGGAATTATATACTACCTACTTGAGGACTGAGCACACATGAATTATCTGGAATTCTTCTGCATGGGAGACTTGTCTATTTTCTCTTTTTATTTAATTATTCAATCATTTATTTATATTAGTATGGATTCATGAGTATTTATTTTATACTTTGGGTTATTATTCAACACTTCATTTTGTTGCTCAAATTACTGCAGCTTTGGCCATTGGGAACTCTTTCCATTGACTTTTATGTTCTTTTGACATACTGTCATCACTGGTTTAATGAGGGTATGTATTTTGATAACTTCCTTTCTTCTGGGCTCATCTTGCATAGTCCATCTACTGCCCAGGATCATCTACTTCCTCACAAACATATTTGGTTGGCATATCTGGGGTGGATAGTATTCATATTTACTAGGCAGAGGCCAGGGATGCTGCAGATCAACCCCATCTCCCCACCATAGCAAAGAAATATCCAGAGTATCAACATTGTCAAGACTGAGAAACCCTCCTCTGTTCTTAGAAGTTAGAATGTTTCATCTTTACATTTACTATTTGTTTTTTAGCCAAAGTTTCTAGGTGGAAAAACACAGTCCATGGACATCATACCATTTCCCACCCCAAATCAGACCATTAGGCTAATGGACCAAAGATGGTTTTCTATTTGCATGAACGTTTCTTATTTTTCTGCTTGCCTTGAGGAAAGAAATGTATCTGGCCAGTGGAGGAAAGTTTTTTTTTTTTTTTTTTAAAGTGGAGCCCATAAAATAGAAGAAATAATGAGTGAAAACATGAATTTAGCATCTCCTAATCTGGGGCTGGTTGGGATTTGGCTCAGTTGGTAGAGCACTGCACTGCAGTCTCTGAGGTCCCAAGTTCAATTCCCAGCACCGCAAAAATGGGAGAAGGGCCTGGCAATCCACTCCCAAGGCAATCCCGAAATAGTCAGCCATTGAAAACCCTATGAGGGTCGCTATGAGTCGGATACCGACTCCATGGCACCTAACAACAACAACAATCTGGGGCTGGGCTGAGATTTAGCTCAGTTGGTAGAGCACTGAGCTGCAGTCTCTGAGGGCCCAAGTTCAATTCCCAGCACCACAAAAACAGGAGAAGGACCTGGCAATCCACTCCCAAGGCAATCCTGAAACAGTCAGCCATTGAAAACCCTATGAGGGTCGCTATGAGTTGGATACCGACTCCATGGCACCTAACAACAACAACAATCTGGGGCTGGGGTTTAGCTCAGCTAGTAGAGTGCTGTGCTGCACTCTCTGAGGACCTGAGATCGATCCCCAGCACTGCAAAAACAGGAGAAGGAGGTGGCAATCCACTCCTGAAGCAATTCCAAAACAATCAGACATTGAAAATCCTATGAGGATCGATATGAGTTGGACCTGACTCAATGGCACCTAATAATAACAAATTAAAGATAAAAGTTTGTGTTCCTGGCATCATTATCATTCCTTCCTTCCCTTCTAGATAATTTTCCTTGGTACAAAGAGGCAAAATTCCTTTCTAATCCTTCTGTATAGAAGGATATTGTAGAATTCATCCTGGAGAAATTATATGGCTCTGAAATACAACACAGTACACAGTATAAGGAACAGATTTGTGTCTTCTCCTGATTAAGTATAGTAAGCTCAGACTGAGCTACAATTACTGCCATGTTTTTGTTGTCACGAGTTTCTGATACTTGCTCATTTCAATTTTTTGTTTGGAACTGATTTTCATGTTATAACAACTTTTGGCTGATAGAGCTTGCATGTTCACTCTTATGCACACTTTTTCTGTTCTTGGAATAAGATGAGTAATTTACCCATCTTATTCCTACTACTACTCATGCTAGGGTCTACAGACCATGCAAATTCTTGCAAAGGAGAGAATAAAAGAACAAGCCGACAAATGAAGACAAAGCTAAGTCATCCAGAGAAAATCAGTGCTTCTGAAGTCTGCCAGTTCAGTCTCTGGGACACTCAAGTAGGTCCTTAGCACACCAAAACAGATTCAGAGAGAATGAATTACTGTCTTCTGTGGATCTTCCTTCCCTTTCAGAACTCATAATGATTCCTTACTTAGACGTGGCCATGTGCTGGGAAAGGCAGTGAACTTGGTTACATTTCTAGCACTAGCTTAGTTACCACTAAACTGTGTGACCCAGAGATAGTTATTTAGTCTCTCTGAGTCTACTGGGTACTCACTGATAAAGGTAGGCTAAGTTTGTTGCTGTTGTTAGGTGCCATTGAGTTGGTCTGACTCATAGTGACCCTCATAGAGTTTTCAGTGGCTGATTGTTTTGGGATTGCCTCTGGAGTGGATTGCCACATCCTTCTCTCATTTTTGTGGTGCTGGGGATTAAACTAGGGTCCTCAGACAGTGTGGAGCAGCACTCTACCAACTCTGCTAAACCCTAGCCCCAGGCTAATTTTGCTACTCATTTATAGTTTAACTCTACCTAAAGAGTTGTGAGGATTAATGAATGGTGAATTTATAGCACTTCTCAAGGTACTGTAGGGCCTGCAGCCATACCACAGTTGTGTCTGATCCCATCAGATCTCAGAAGCTAAGCAGGGTTGGGCCTGGTTAGTACTTGGATGGGAGACCACTTGGGAATACCAGATACCATAGGCTGGAAGAAGGACCTGGCAACCCACTCCCCGCAAAAATCTGCCATTGAAAACTCTATGAATAGCAGAGAAGAACCGACAATAGTGTTTCCTCTGTTGTACATAGGGTCGCTACGAGTTGGACATTGACTTGATGGCACCTAACAACAACAACAATAGTCCTATATGTTGTAGATGTCCCATAAATTACACTGATCAGGCATACTTCCCTAGACACATAATTATACTAATATGGTTATTAATAGGGAAAAATTCATATTTCTGAGAAAAAGAGAAGCTCAAAATAGTTAGTTCACTGCTATTGACCTTGGTTTCTTCATTTATATATGATAAGATGGGTAAGATGATCTTTAAACTTCCAGAGTTGCTTAAGTCTTAAAAGTCTATGATTCTGTTAAATGTATATTAAAATAATAAACAGTAACCACTTATATCTATTTCTATATGTCTGTATCTCTCTCCATATATATACATATGTATGTGTATGTGTACAGGCTAAAATCATAATGGGATATCACCACATATCTGCTAGAATGACTATTATCAAAAAGATGAAAGCTAATAAGTATTAGCAAGGATGTGATAGGAGTATCCACTAGAATAGTCATGGAAAATAGTATGGAGTTTCCTCAAAAAGTCAAAACCAAAACTACCATATGATACAGAAATCCCACTACAGTGTGTAGATCCAAAGCAAATGAAATCAATATCTGAAAGATATACCTGCATTCACATGTTCATTGCAGAACTATTCATAACAGCTAAGATATGGACTTAGTGTAAATGTCCATTAATAGATGAATAGATAAAGAAAATGTGTTATATGCACAATGGAATACTATTCAGTCATCAAAAGTTAGGAAATCCTATCATTTAAAAAAGATACATTAGTTTTAATTGACACATAGAAATTGTATGTATTTATGGGTCACAGGATGACATTTAAGTATATACATGCAAGGCTTAATGATCAGATTAGGGTAAGTGGCATGTCTATATCACCTTGGACATAGCCTATCTCTTTGCACGGGCAATGTTCAAAATCTTTTCTATTAGCTAGGTAATCCTCTCATTTGTGGCAATATGGATAGACTCAAAGGACATTATTTTAAATGAAATAAGCCAGGGCACAGAAAAACTAATACCCCATGATTTTACTTACATGTGGGCTCTAAAAAAGTCGAACTCATAGAAACAGAATAAAATGGTGGTCATCAAATGTTTGTGGAATGGAAGGACTGGGAAGATGGTGGCCAAAAGACACAACATTTCAGCTAGGGAGGAGGAATGAGTTTAAGAATCTATTGCATTATTAATTATGGTGACTGTAATTAATAACATATCATGTATTTGAAATTTACAAAGAGTGTTGAATTTTTAATTTTTTTTCAGACGAGATTTGGACTCAAATTCCTGAGTTCAAGTGAATCCTGCTGCTTCAGCCTCCTGAGTGCTGAGATTACAAGCATGTGTCACATTAGGTGTGGGTGGTAGGTGCTAAGTATTTAGCTTTTTTAAAAGCTAAATAAGTGAGGTGATGCATATGATAAATAGCTTGATTAAGACATTCAATTATGTACAAACATATCAAAAGATTATGCCATATACCATAAATATACATGTACAATTTTCAGATGCCAACTAAAAAACTTTATGTGTCATCTTGACTCAGCTGTGGGTACCCATATATAGTCATATGTCACCACATAATGACATTTGGCAAGTGATGGGTCACAAATGTGATGGTGGTTCCATAAGAGTATATTACCTAGAAATGTCGTATCTGTCTTGGTTTGTGTATAGTCTATTGTTCATACATGACAAATATGACATTTCTCAGAATGTATCCATGTCATTAAGTGACCATGACTATATTTGGTTAAGTGTGATTCTGGGTGCAGCTGTGAGGGTATTCTTGGATAGATTTAATATTTAAATGGGTGTCCTGAGTAAAGCAGATTGTCCTCCTCAATGTAGGGATGCCCCAGCCAATCATTTGAAGGCGGGCATAGAATAAAAAGGCTTATTGTCCTAAGAGTAAGAGTGAATTCTTCCTACCTGACTGCCCTTAAGCGTGGCCATGTGTTTTTCTTACTGTAGGACTTGAACCAAAGCATCCATTCTTTCTGGGCTTTGAACCTGCAGCCTTTTAAACTGAAGCTGCACCTGACAGGCTGTCCTGGTTCTCGAGCCTTTGGATTCAGGCTGGACATTAGCTCTCTTGGTTCTCCAGCTTGTATGCTGTAGAGTGTGGTATTTGTCAACTTCCATAAGTGTATGACCCAATTCCTTATTTTCCTCTCTCCCCTCACCCCTCTCTCTTGATTCTGTTTCTCTAGAGTACCCTAAATAACACATCAATTAAATCTTCAGTTGTAGCCAGGCATGGTGGTGCATGCCCTTAATCCCAGAGACTGGGGTCTGAGGCCACAGGTAGTTTGTACAGTTCAGGGAGATCCTCTTTCATCATTAAAAAATAGAAATAATAAAGGGGGATGGGGGTACATTTCAGTGGTAACATGCTTGCATAGCGTATACAAGGCCCCTGGGTTCAATCCTCAGTCCCACCAAAATAAATAAATAATAAAAAAATTTAAAAATCTACAACCATCATGATGACTGATAAGGCCCTGCATCTTCAGAACTCATTACTACCTGCTCATTCTTTCTGACCAGGAAGCAGTAAACTGTCCTGTACACACGCAACCTGAATTTGTAAATATAATTTGGAACACGGCCTCACCCATTCATTTGTCCCTTGTCTTGTCCATGGCTGCTTTCAGAACACAATGGTCACGCTAACCGATATGATGGGGACAGTGTGACCTTCTGAGCTCCCTGCTCCTTTATAGAAAAAGACTGACAGCCCCTGCTCGAGGATCACACTGGCCTCTTTGCAGTTCCAAGCACCCGCCAAGCTGAGCACTCCCCACCTCAAACACTTTTGCACTTGCTGTTCCCTTTGCCTGAAATGTTCTTCCCTCAGAAATCTGCACAACTCACTTCCTTACCTACTTCAGGCTTTTAGTACAAAGTTACCATACCAAAGAAGACCTCCCCTCCCAGGATTCCCGAGTTTCCTTTCTTGATGTTTTTCTCTACGTCACACATTGCCATATAACTTATTACACATTTTATTTATTTTGCTTATCATCTTTCTTTCTCCACTCAGAGTAAACTCTTTCAATTGCTCTTTTTGTTTAGTTTATGCATTGCTGAGTCGTTGTCTAGAATAGCTGGAACAGAAATATTGAACTATTGAACTATTCCATGATAATCCATGATACAAATTTGTAGACTGTTGTACTGTGCCTCTTGAATAAGACACTATGAGCTGAGCCACATGGATCACAGATTCACTAGGGTTTTACATGTTTAGCCCATTTAAGTGTATATCAGCACAGAATCACATTGAATACAATAGCACTTGAATAGTAACCTAATAGAAATCTATTCCATTTTCCCAGAGAACACACAAAGGAGGGGACGTATATATGCTTTAACCATTGTAAATTTTTTCTTTTAATCTTTTTTTTTTTTGACAAATCTCCCACTCTCATAAATATGTGCAGTCCTTTGCTTACTCCCTTGACTCCTTGACTCCCTGAATTGGCCACATTTGCTTTTCCTGGCCTTATTATCTTCTGATCCCTTTTCTATTTGTCCAGACCATCTCAAGTCTAATCCTTTAATTCCATTTAGCAAATTCAAGTGGAAAGAATGAAAAAGAGAGATAAACCTCAAGCATAGAGGTTGTGGACGAACGCAAGTTCTCACAAGGAACAGACGTTTCTCTTTTATTAAATAGCCCCTGAAACCCTCCTGGGCAACTCTGTATCATGCTTCTCTTTGCTGAAGCAGATCTTCATGGGCTCGCATGATGCAGATGGATGGAAGGATTGTGGGGATTTGGTGACCTTTCTCTGAGGTCCCCCATGACATTCTTATTTAATATCTTTGCAGTAAGAACCAGCATATTTTTGTACCTCTATAATGAATCTGGGGATAGGGTTTAGCTCAGTTGGTAGAGTGCTGCTCTGTGCTCTCTCAGGCCCAGGGTTCGATCCTCAATGCCACAAACATGGGAGAAGGATGTGCCAGCCTACTCCCCAAACAATTTAGAAACAATCAGCCACTGAAAACCCTATGGATAATAGAGAAGCACTGACATAGTGTCAGTCATCGCACATCGTCTGGTAGTGTTTTGTTCTGTTGCTATGAGTCGGACCTGACTCTTTGGTACCTAACAACAACAACATAATAAATGCACTATCACTACAGGCAAAGACAAAGATACAGAAGATATATACAGTCATTTCTTAGTATCTCAGGGGAATCAGTTCCAGGACCCCTCAGAGATAACAAAATCTCTAGATGCTCACGTCCTTTATATAAAATGGTGTGTAGTATTTGCATATAACCTATATATATCCTCCCATATACTTTAAGTCCTTAATACAACATAAGTGCTACATAAATATCTATCATACTGTGTTACTTAGAGAATAATGACAAGAAAAACACTGAACCTGTTCAGCAAAGATACAATTTTTTAAAAACATTTTCTGTTAAATCTGTAGAGGCAAACCCTACAGATACGGAGAATTTATTATATATTTGTAGATGATACATATCATATATTATATATGTGATTTTACATATATTCCATATATCCCCAAATATCTACCAGGTTGTAAATATTTTGAAATAATACCAGTAGAAAATAAATTACTACTTCTTAGGTGCTTTGTGTAGTCCTTGCTGATCTGTATAGGAAGAAATTTGACTTAAACTGGTTTAAACAAAAAGAAAATTTCTTGGCTCATATCACTAAATGCCCATGTGATGACTTTGGGCACAGTGTGATTCAAAAGCTCAAACTGACTCAAACCCCCAGTTTCTTCAGAACACTAATAGGAAGACTAACTAAATTCTGTGTAGTCAATGCTGGGGGTCTCCCTTCCATATCTCTCCTCATCAGGCACGGACATGTATGTCTTTCCCTGAGGTCACCCTTTGGTGGCTGAAACATCTCTACTGGGGAAGACTAGAAGGACCTGGGAATCAACCTCTCTAGCGTTTCTAGACAATGTCTCCTAAGTTTCAAGACAGCACATAGACAGTCATTATTCTCAGCTCTTTTTTCTGTTCCTTCATAGCCTCCTCTAGCTGAGAAGCAACACCTGAGCAAATGGCAATTAATTTAGCAGATCCAACTTGTCATACTTCCTTAAGAAAGACCCATGTATTAAATCACACAACCCTCTAGTGAATCTTTTCAGTAGCTCAGCACTGATGCTGCTGCTAATGGAATATACTTATTATGAAATGTAACTCAAGCTCTTCAAAACACAGTTGTCACAAAGTGTGATTAATTCAGTGAAACTGCCCATATTCAGCCAGTGAGAATGAGATATTGAAAAGCAAATGTTAGTTGGTATGAACCCAAAGTGACAAATTCAGGTGTGCAAAAATCAACTTTATATCTATGAAATTCTAATTTTCTGAAAATTTAGTATAGTTCTTTACAGGATTTCTTTCAGCCAAATCCAGAGATTTTTATTTAAGTTTCTTCAAGATTAGAACTCAGTGACATTGAGAGGATCCCATAGAATTGTCTTGAAGTTCTCTTCTCTATAACCTAGTCCTGATTTTAAATGCCCTGGAGCCAAGACAATTTCCACAAGATGTCACTGGGAGCCAAGGCCAGATCTTCATCTCTTGCTGGAGTTTTTTGATACAACCTGTGTTGTCTGAGTTTGGGGTGTGCAACCTTTTCTATGTTGGCCTTTCCCCCTTGATGGCTTATGGTCATTGCATCACCAGCAGCACAGCAGAGAGGTATATGCAGTGTGGCCACCTTTCCTGAGGAGTTCCCCTACTTGGAACCTCTACTCAGGTTAAGCCAGGTCCTTGGCTTCATCACAGAAAAGAATTTCATACGGTAGATCTATTTTTAGTTTTTAAAGATACCTCCATATTGATTTCCACAGTGGTTGGACCAATTTACAGATCCACCAACAATGTAAGAGTGTTCCCTTTTCTCTGCAACCTCGCCAGCATTTGTTGTTATTTGTTTTATTGATCTTGGCCATTTTTACTGGTGTAAGGTGAAATCTCAGAGTTGTTTTAATTTGCATTTCCCTAATGGCTAGGGATATTGATTGGGCTGGGATTTAGTTCAGTTGGTAGAGCACTACACTGCAGTCTCTGAGGTCCCAAGTTCAATTCCCAGCACCACAAAAATGGGAGAAGGATCTGGCAGTCCACTCCCAAGGCAATCCCAAAACAGTCAGCCATTGAAAACCCTGTGAGGGTTGCTATGAGTCGGATACCAACTCGACGGCACCTAACAACAATAACAACAAGGGATATTGAGCATTTTTTCATGTGTTTCATGGCTTTACAGACTTCTTCATTTGAGAACTGTCTATTCAGTTCCTTTGCCCATTTGTGTATTGGGTTATTTGTTTTCTTGGGAGTTTTTTCTTGAGTTCTTTATAAATTCTGGTAATTAGACCTTTGTCTGATGTATAGGATGCAAAGATTTTTTTCCCATTCAGTGGGGATTTCCTTGACTCTGTTTATTGTTTCGTTTGCTATACAGAAGCTTTTTAATTTCATGTAATCCCATTTATCTATTCTTGTTGCAATTTTGTGAGCAATTGGAGTCCTATTAAGGAAATACTTTCCTATGCCTATATGATGTAGTGTATTGCTCATCTTGTCTTCTATAAGTTTTAAAGTTCCTGGTTTTATGTTGAAATCTTTTATCCATTCTGAGTTAACTCTCGTGCATATTGACTGTATGACCCAGCTATAACACTATTGGGAATTTACCCAAAGGGAGATGTGTCACCATACCACAGAGACACCTACATCTCCATGTTCAATGCAGCACTTTTTCACAATAGCAAGGATATGGAATCAACCAAAGTGCCCTTCAACAGAAGAATGGATAAAAAACTACAGTACATATATACAATGGAATACTACTCAGCAATCAAAAAATGAAATAATGCCATTTGCAGCAAAATGGATGGAATTAGGGGAAATTATTTTAAGTGAACGAACACAAGCTCAGAAAGAGAAATACCACATGTTCTCACTTATAGGTGGGAGCTGAATCAAAATTATAAGAAGGAAAAAATCCTATACGAAGGCCAGTTCATAATAAAAGAAAAAAAACTAAGAATGGTATTAGTATAGATGGTCTAGAAAATGCATGTAATAGTTCTGACAAGGTGAAAAGAAAGTTCACTACAGAAAAAGTTTCTATCTTAAACAGAACTGGAACCCAAGTATATATAGGAAAATATTACCATAAAAAGACAAGTAAATGGAATAGAAGTCTTTGATGGAGGGGGACGGGGGAGGGGTGGGGAGGAAACACACAAGAGGGTAAGGGGGAACCTATATGAATAATGTACAACAAAATGTGTATATGGAAATGTCACAATGAAAAGCATGTCAGAATGAATCACATTAAAGTGTACATTAAAAATTTCCAATAAAAAAGAAAAGAATCTCAGGCATAGTAAGAGAAAGTGAAACAAAGTTATAGAGTCTATTAAATATATACTTTAGAATACATGCAGGCACTCAGAGAGAGAGAGGCATTCAAGACACTGATGAGGACTTACTAAGAGAGCGGAGAAGCAGCAGCCAAGATGATAGTCAGCATACATGTTCCCTCCAGTTTTATTTAACCCAGGGCATGCCTTGTGTGATGTCAGTCCTGGGCACCCACCTCTGGGTGCCTAGTGTGATGTAAGCCTCAAGCTCTACCTAGAAAGGCCCCTGTCATAGGCTGAGGAGGTGCCAACAATATCAAAAGGAGAGGTTCCATTGTTTAGGTTTTTCTACTGGAGGAACTTCTCTTTAGTAAAATGAGACTCTAGGGTACATTGCATAGGTTTCAGAAAAGAGTCATGAGGGGGTTGCCTGGGCATGTCTCAAAGAAGCACACAATTACAGAGGGGAAAGCAAGATCAAACTCAATGGTTACATACATTTTGGTTCCAAGTGTGGCTATATTTTGACCCCAAGCATGGCTTATTAGTATTTTAACATTTTCATTGCTTAAAATGTTTCCCCAAAATAATGTCTCCATGCAGGCAGCCCTCAGAGCAATTTTCTTGGTAGTTGTGTCAAATTTCCCGATTCTCACCTGGTGAGCTTCAAACCAGATCCTGGGGTGAAAGCTCTTTCCCTTTCATTGTCCCCCATATCTCCTGGTCTTTCTATCCTGCCTCATTTGTCTTCTAGAGTAGTACCATGCTCCAAGACCAAGGTTTTGCCGCAGCTCTGATCAGGGCCTCACATTATTTGCTATCTTCTGTGTCCTCAACTCCAGGCTAATGCAGATTTCCCAGCCCAACCTCAATTCTTCTAGGGATTTCCTAGAGGGTTGGTTGTTGTCCCTTACCCTATAGGGGGCCATGGGAGACATAGAATTTCTCTTTTCCCTAACACCTTACTCCCAGCTTTGTAAGACTGCTAATAACCAGGTTTTGAAACAAAATAGGCAAAATGTCAATTCTCTCTCTCCCATGTCCCCAAGTTAAAATTGTGAGATAGTTTTGCTTTTCCATCCCCAGGATTTGGGAGACAGAGTTCAGAGGCCATGGCGCTATCTCTTTTCTCTACTCATCCAAACTATTTTCTTCACCTGCAGCTGAGATCTTTTATAAAATCTGGGGGAAGAAAGACAACATCTCCCCTGCTCACTCCTCTATTTCGAGGCTAAGGATGTCACCTTTGTTCACAGATGCATGCTGCCTCTTTTGCAATGTGTGTGTTCATCTGTTTGGCTGCCAAAGATTGACAGTCTGCAGCTGTCCTGTGAAGCAGGAAGTAGTACTTTAGCTAACCCTCTGAAATGTTATTCTGCCACACTGAGTAGTGGGTTGTTGCTGACATCCAGCAAAGGCAAAAAGGTTGTGCTAAGTGATCTAGCTATAGTTAGATAATTATAGTTGCTAGACCTTCTGTGAACCTCTTGGTAAATATTATCTCATTTAGTTTGCACAAATCCCTACAGGACAAGTGTATTCATAGTCTCCATTTTTAGGGAGGGAGAACTTTGAAAAGATTAAATCAGATCATTCGGGGTCATTGAGTTAGGACCTCTATGTGGCAGAGATGAAGCCTAATCCCAACTCTCTGGCTTTCTAATGAGTATTCTTTCTTTTTTCTGTGGTACTTAGGGTTTAAAACCAGGGTTTGCATATATTTGCAAGTGCTGTACATTGGGCTGTACCCTGAGCATAATATTTATTTATTTATTTATTTAAATTTTAAGTCAGGGTCTCCCTAAATTATACAAGCTGCCTCTGGCCTTGAACTTGTGATCCTTCTTCCTCTGCCTTCTGAGTTGCTGGGTTTACAGGCGTGAGCCACCGTGCCTGGCCTAATGGATATTCTTAATCACTAAGAGGCATTGCCTCCCCAGGGACACTAAGAACTACCTTACTCTCTCTCCTTCTTTCTCTCAGAAACATAGCTTTGAAAAGAGTTTTTGGAGCTTCCAGCAAGACCTGTAAATGGCTCTTCCTGATGAGAACAGCATCTATTACTGACGATCAATTGCTGGATTCATATATTGATTTTTACAACTGCCAGTTACTCAGTGGCAATAATGTATTCTGTCTTTAGGCTCCTGGGGCTGGCGTTGCATAGGGAGACCACACCTGGGGCCTGCCTGATGGGAGAAATCAAGCATCAGCAGGAAGGGCACCCTAACCTCTTGCAGAGCAGCATTCACTCTTGATAGCTATGAAATTTGGAAATACCCTTCGAGCCAAATTAATGTATTTATTTAAAGTGGCTATGAAAGCCATCATCTCAGAATAGAAATGTAAATGACCTTCAAATATTCTATCATTCTATCCATCTACCCAATTTTTAGCAAATGCCTGCCATGTATGTGGTTCTGACTGGGTGCTGAGGGTCCATCAGTAGAAGAAACATGCACCTTCTCCTAGAGATGCTCATGTCATAAAGGGAATCTAGAAATGTATAGACATGGAAAGACCTAATCTCAACGCAATGTTATAAGTACAAAAGGAGTATAAACAAAGAGCTATGGGAGGACTGGCTGTGGTAGCACAGGCTTGTAATCCCGGCACCTCCAGAGGCAGAGGAAAGGAAATTGTGAACTCAGGCCAGAAGCAGCCTGTGTAACTTAGAGAGTCCCTGACTCAAAATTAAAAACAAAACAAAACAAAACAAAAACAAAAACAAAACGCTGGGGGTGCAGCCCAGTGGTAGAGCACTTGCAAAATATGTTTTGAGGCCTTGGGTTTAACCCCCAAGCACCATAAAAAAACTAGGTGTAGGAGGAATCCAAGGGGAGGAGTAGCTACTTTTTTTTTTTTTTTTTTTCGGTACTGGTGGTTGAACCCAGGGCCTTGTGCTTGCATGCTCTACAAGTGCTGGACCACTGAGCTGCACCCCCAGCCCTGTTTTTTTGTTTTTTGTTTTTTTTTTTTTTTTTTTTTTTTTTTTTTTTTTACTTTTTGAGACAGGGTTTCACTAAGTTACTCAGACTGCCTCTCGTCTCGACCTTGCGATCCTCCTGCCTCCGCCTCCCGAGCCGCTGGGATGGTGTGCGCCACCATGCCAGGCTTGAGTAGCTACTTTTTCATAGAACATACTCATAGAAAAGTTCGATAAGGTAACTTCTCTAGAGAAAGTTGACAAAATAGCACAGAAGTTGAGAGCAGTACTATCTTTAGCTCCCCACAGATGTCTGGGTCTTGATCTTTGGGACTTGTGAGTATATTAACTATGTGGCAAGAGGGACTCTGGAGACATGAACAAACTAAAAGTATTGAGATTATCCTGGATTATCCAAGTAGGCCTAATGTAATAACAAGTGTATTTTTAAGAGGGAGTTAAGAAAGTCAATGTGGAGCCTGGCGTGGTGGTCCACGCCTGTAATCCCAGCGACTTGGGAGGCAGAGGCAGGAGGATAGCAAGTTCAAGATCAGAGGCAGTCTGCATAAATTAGTGAGACCCTGTCTCAAAAAGTAAAAAAATGGGCTGGGTGTGCAGCTCAGTAGTACAGTACTTGCAAAGCATGAAAGTGCAAGACCCTGGGTTCAACCCCCAGTACCACAAAAAAACAAAAACAAACAAACAAACAAAAAAAACGAAAGAAAAGAAAAAAAACAAAGTCAATGTGAAAAAAGGAGATGTCATGATGGAAACAGAATCAGAAAGGGAAACAGAGAGGGAGAGGAAGAAAGGAATGGAGGGAGAAGAAGAATAAAGGAGGGAAGATGAAGGAAGAAGAGTGAGTTGAGATGTAATGTTGCTGGCTTCAAAGGTAGAGAAAAATGATCGTGAGTCAAGAAATGCAAATAGTCTCTAGAGACTATAAAAAGTCAAGGCAATAGATTCCCTCTTAGACTCCCAGAAGGAATGCATCCCTGCTGACATCTTGATTATAGCTCAGTGAAAGTTGTTTTGGATGTTTGATCCTCAGAACTGTAAGATAATACATTTATATTGTTTTAAGCTACAAAGTTTGTGTTGATTTGTCATAACAACAACAGGAAATTAATGTAGCTACTTTGGAGTTAGACAGTGCCTTGTGAATTCTCATTTTCCTGCTTCCTGGACATGTAATCTATGCATCTGTATCATTTTGCTGAATTCCGTTTTGCCAAGCCTTAGATTCCTCATTATGTATAATTATAGTACCACATCACAGAGTTGTTGATCATCACAGTGCTGGGGTATAATGTGCACTTAACAAATATGAGCCAATAAGATGACCCCAGACTAATATACTAAGGCATCCACAAGCACATTCTAGGCAAAGGGGAGAGTGTACAAGGCATGATGGGACACAGAAACAACTTTGGTATAGCTACAATAAGATATGCAAAGTGGGAGCAAGCCAGCTTCCGAGACAGAAGAAATGAGACACAATAGATTGCAAATCCTTGGTATGGTATCTTCAACTTTACTCTGTTGACTAGGAAGCCAGGTACAGTCTTAAAGTAAATGAGGCCATGATGAGCTTGGCTATTTAGAGATTTGGCTCTTTTGTTGTTAAAGAGTATGAGAGGAGAAGATGAATAGAGGAGATTTGTTTGTGGGAAATAAGGATGTAAATGCCCTTCAGTCTTACAACTGATCATCATCATTATCCTCAAAATCAAGTATTTCTCCAAGGCTTACTTTGTGTTCAGAACTGTGATACCCACTTCTCAAAGGTTATCTAATTTAGTGGCCCACAAACCTTATCACATGGTATATTATAGTTTCTCTAGAAAGGGAACATGTGTACTTAGAAAGTTTATGTAATTTGGTCAAGGTCACCAACTAGCAAGTAGTGGAAAGAGGATTCAAATGAAGGCCTTTCTGATGCCAGGGGTTATTGTTTTATCTACAGTGTCATTTTTCACTTCTATCTCTGCAGAGCAATCTCATAAAGTGAAGTTATCTATGATGAAGTTCTCAGATTCTTAAAATTAGAGCTCCGTGAAAGGCCTTCCCCCTATTCAATTCCAGTATTTCTTGAACTGCATAAGAGCAAGTTTCTAGAATAGTCATTTCTCTAAAAGCACATTCATTAATCCAGAAGTCACATATGTTAGAGACTAATTAACCACTGGCTATCTTTATGGTTGTGGATTTATGCCCTTCTTTTCATTTGGGATGAAATAATAGCCACTGATGAACCAGTGAAGCACTGCTGATGTTTGCATTCTAGAAGTACAACCAATTAAATTTGTCAGGTAGAAATGAACTCTATCACAACTACTGCTGGTATCAGATAGAAGCTTGTTTATCCTGCCACTGAGAATAAATACAATCAGCTTCTGCTTTCTAAAAGTGTACCAGAGATATTATCTATCCTGTCAGGTGCAAAAAAATATGATGGTGACTTTGAAATCTTTCCTAATGCTGAACAGATGACTTAGTGATTGGGGGAAGTCTCTCAGGTTGTGGGATTCATTGTATGACACTTTTTTAAAAATTAGGGATTATTGAGGAGAACTTGCCCATTTTCAGTCATTTACCCTAAAACATGAAGTGTATTAACACCCTGACATGAAAACAAGACAAGACATTCTGGAATGTGAGGTTGAAAATTTAAGGACAAAAGAAATTAAAGAGGGACTTCAAAGACAATGGAGGACATTTGTTGTTCCTAAAACTGAAAGAGGTAGGATATGCTGAAAAGAGAAATAGAGGAAAAAATGGGAAATATGGCAGGATGAACTTAAATGTTGGGAAATGTCAATTCATCTAGTTCGAGGTTAGCAAATAGAGAATATTTGGTCCATTACATTTTATGGTAGCCCTGCAGAGAGGGGTCCAGGGGATTAATACTAGGCTTCATTGTCTCTTCCTTTTAAACTCTTATGAAGGCTCTCTGTTGGAAAAAAAATGACAACCAGAAAATAAGGAAATCTGCTCATGTCACACATAAAGATCAGTCATGAGGCAGAAATAGGATGGTGAACAGATACAGAAGGGCAAAAATTAGGGATCCACATCACTAGGGTAGGAAATCAATCTCTAGGTTAACAATTAGAAAAGATTCCTGAGCCTCTAGCTATAGTAAAACAGCAAGGTGGCACTGTCTGATGGCCATACTAGGACAGGAACTGAGCTCATTAGTAGCATCTCTCCCCACCTCTGCAGAGACTCAGGTAGCAGTTTGGAACTTCCCTAAGCCAATGGTTCATCCCAATAAGTACATGGTCACTAAGATTTTAGTGTCATGCATGAACTAGAGGCAAACCAGATCCAGCTGGTAAAAGGCTATGCTGGGTCTTGTCTTCAAAATCTGACAGTCCAAGAGTGGCAGACATTTAATCACCACGTCCTTCTCCTCTCACACCTACCGTCCTACAGATTTCTCTAACACATTTCTATAGACCTATTGTCTCATTTAGTCTAAGCCATATAGCTCCTTTTAAATATAGAAAACACTTTTAACTTTATAAGAATAAATGCATATGTTAAAATGTAATTCATCAAGCTGCATACTTATGAAATATGCACTTTTATGTATATATGTATGTATGCATATTACTTTTCAATAGAGGTTAAAAATACAGCCTGAAAAAGTGATGTGATCATATAAAATGTATGCATACATTATTCTAAAACATTAAAATGTGGGTATTTTAATGTGGGATATGTTCCTTTTATAATCAAGAGATGTGGTTGTAGTAGACACATATATTCTTATCTCCCCAATTACATTTTCTTTGGGGCATCATTCTCCCCATTTTTCATATAGCTTTGTGTATGGCTGCCCCTGCTCCTTCAGTTCAAGAACAAGTACAGAATCCAGTTCTGATCAATGGACCCATCCCTTTAATTGTAAGAACTAGTGTGGGGATAGATAATCCACCCGAATGGGTCACAGTCCTCCTTGGACATTTGTGCGGAAACTTTGGAGAAGATACATCCTCTTATGTTTGTATCACACATTGTAAGAAAGACTGACATACACATGGGATTGCTGGTGGCCATCCTTCCAATTACTTAGCAGGAAGATAAAAATGAGGCCCATGCATGCTGGAAATCAAACTGAGAAACAGAGAAGAGAAGGCAATCAGGATCATGTGAGGCCCTGGAATCGGATAGGTCCACCATGTAAATGCCTTCTATGCCTGTGTCTCCTCCTGAGCTTCACAGCTCGATGAGCCAGTACATTTCCTTTTTGAGTTACACTCAGCATTTTCCTGCTATTTGTCACCAACACAGTCTTGTCAATATAATGGTATTAGTATTAGAGTTTTTTCTCCCTAAAGTTGAAACAAATCTTGGACTTCTGCCTTTCCCTGGAGCCAAGAATTAAATAATAAGTGTCTTGATATCTTCCAGCCTTCTTGTGCCTCTCTTTGAAGAGAGAATGGTTTTATATGCCTTAGTATATATGATGGCTGGTTTCCATATTCAGCATTTGTTGTTGCTGTTGTTAGGTGCCCTGGAGTTGGGTCTGACTCATGGTGACCCTTGTAGGGTTTTCAATGGCTAACTGTTTTCAGGATTTCTTCCGGAGTGGGCTGCCACATCCTTCTCCTGTTTTTGTGGTGCTGGGGATCAAACCTGGGTCCTCAGAAAGTGCAGATTCAGCATAGTTATGGCTCAAAGGTAGGTACATCCTTAACAAAGTCACAGAACCTTCTGTGTTTCAGAGTCTTCCCCTGCCCCCTTGTATTTGTGAGCTTTTTCCCCAGGACTATGCCTCTGTGAAGGCATTTTAATTCAGTAGAACTCACTTGAATTTTCTTGGGTTTATAGGAAGAAAGAGAAAAGCAAAGCCTTTTCATTTGAGAAGCAGACAGATATTGGGATGTGGCTTCCACCAAGAGCTTGAGGAAGTCAACAAGACCCCTGAGTGACAGACCAGCAGAGCTGCTTCAGCCTACTGAAAATCCACCCTCTAGAACCAGCGAAGAGCCTGCCATGACCATGGCGGGCTGCTTCCTTAGTCCTGCACTCCTCACCTCATGCTTGCTGCCCAAAACTCTGCTTCCTGGGAAATTTCTTGTTCACTGGCCTAGACTCAGACTCTCTATTTATCTGTTAAGGAAAAAAAAAAGCACATATGATAGGACTCTTTCTTTGGGCAGCTGCAAGAGAAACATCTATTTTCTTCTCCCAGTTCCACTGATTTTACAACAGTACACCCAACTAACCTTCTAAGATGAAATTCATGAAAACATGGCCTGGATCTTAAAATAACTAACAAATCCCCATCTTAGTGGTTTGTGCCATACATAAGAAGTGATCTCAGGCATCAAGATTTATTTCCTAGGTTGACCTTGAACATTCCCTGCAATGTGGAGATTCTCTTTGTAACACATATTCATCATTTTTGACATGAGAAGGAGTTACCTATTGATTAGTGTGGCAGAATCACAGGAGTGATTTTCCCCTCTGCTGGGCTTTTTGTAATGTTTCTTAACATACTGCTGCTCCCGCTCTGTTGTGGGCCACCATAGTGCTTTACCTATATTCTAAGCACAGGCTCCTAAGTGGTCTAATTGCTTTACTCTTGTACTTTGGCCCCTGTGGTCTGTTTTCCACAAAGTGTGCAGAATGACTTTGTTAAAGGAAATCATCTTATCACTCTTCTGCTCCCACCACGCTTAGAGTAAAAAGCCAGGTCCTTAATGTACCCTAGGCACTACCTGATACAGGTCCTCATCCCCTTTCTAAATGTACTTCCCACTACTCTTTTTCACATTCACTCTGCTTCTACCATATTGATCTTGTGATCCTTGATCTTCAGCAGATTCCCCAGGCATGTGCCCCTTCAGGGCCTTTTCACTTGCTGTTTCCTCTTTCTAGAATGCCCTCTCTTCAGATATTCTCATGGCCAGTATCTCACTTCCTCAGCATCTTTTCTCAAGACCTGCTTTCTCTTTGAGACTATAGATGACCATTTGATCTAAAATTTCAACAGATATGTTATTTCATGTCATTCTTTCTTGACTTCTATATTTTACATTTTGTCATTCATTTCTCCTACTAGAAAGTAACCCCTACGGGGGCAAGAATTTTGTTCTGTTGTTTTCAACACTGAATCCTCAGGGTCTAGAAGAGTACCTGATTATAGAATATGTCAATAAATGTCTGCAGCATGAATAAATGTATGAGTGGATCTTTAAAATGGAAAACAGGGACACACAGTCAAGAGTCAAACCAAAGACATATGGGGGAATTTTTTGGAGAAGGTGTTACTCCAGACTAGGGAGAGAAAATGGCTTTATAGGGTCAGTGAACATAAAATATGCATGAAATGCTGCTAGGAGTTAAAAAATAAGAGGTTGAGATAAAATACTAACATGGAACAATTTACAAGCTATACTAGTAAGTGATTAGAGCAAGTTAGAGAGCACTGTTTGTATAAACAATAAACAATGCCATAGGTTTCTGTATTGTAGGGGGAAACTGGGGGGAATTGGCAAAAGCCCCAAAACTGGGAAAACAGCTTTTGAAGATATGGTTTATAAATTAGAAATCTAGGAAAAATGAAAGTAATTTGATTGGACATTTGTACAAAACCTTTTGTAAATCCTGCAAAACCTGATTGGACAATTGGACTCAAAGCTGATTGGCTCAGACCATTCGGGGTGAGCTATATAAGGAGCTGTACTGCAGCAGCTCGCTCTCTCAGTTGCGGACTACCAACTAGACAAGAACTCTCTCTCTGTTTGGCTACCAGACTAGACAAGAACTCTCTCTCTGTTTGACCACCAAGGAAGCAAGAACTCTCTCTCTCTCTCTCTCTCTCTCTCTCTCTCTCTCTCTCCCTCCTCATGACCACCAAGATCAGGACAACTAGATGGCGCTCCCAAGGAAAGATGGACTACAAGCAAGCTGAGGAAAGCCTCTTGGACACAGTGCCAAGAGGCTGAAGCTGAGGATAGTCTCTGGTCCCAGTGTGGAAAGTGGAAGAGCCATGGCTACCCCCCAAGGCAGCATAGAACTGCAGCACTTAGGCTGCTAGCACTTGTAAGCTGTACACTTTGAATTCCTCCTTGACCTTCTAAGGGTGGAGGAAATAAAGAGCTGTGTTTGTCCCCACAAGGCAAAAGCGCCCGAGGCTTTTTCCTTTCTCCTGTCTCTGCCAGCATTTCTGAGGGCTGCAGGAGTCTGCACCCCTCACCCAAGGGTCCCAAGTGAGATGTGTTTAGTATCTGTGTGCATGGCAGCATCTCCCATCCAAACATCCGGGCCTGTCTGGGAGGTGCCCACCCTACACTGTATGTACATTTGTGTTTATACACACACACAGACACACGCAGACATACACACAGATTCATAAACAGGTCTAGAAAAAGGTTTGGACGTGTATACCAGGAGCCAAAAATTTCTTATAAAGAGCCAGAGTGCAAATATTTTTGGTTTTCTTGCTCACAAAATAGAGTCTGTTCCATAGTCTTCTCTCTCATTTCTAAAACAGTCTTTTTAAATGTTTTTTTTTTTTTTAAGCCATTCTGAGGTCACAGAATGCACAAAAGCAAATTCCAGAGTGTAAGCCCACAGGTTGTTGACTGATTCAGGGTTTGGTTAATTCTGGAGAAGGTAGAGGCATTGGGAAGAGTATACTGAATGGGGGGCTAACTTTTCTCCTTTAGATATTCTTCATTGTTTGGATTATTTTTCCAGGGAATATATTCCTGAACTGCATGGGTAAAAATGTGGGGAAAAAAATCAATGAATTAGAAAAATCTAGAGTAGAGTAAGTATTCAAGGAATATCTATTGAATAAATGAGTATATTTTAAATGAATGAATAATTAAATGTTCAAGTGAATAAATGAATGTATAGATTCATGTATTTCCAGTTCTTTTCTGTGTCTTCTGTGAAGGGAAGGAAGAAAGTTGTGAAGTTTTAGGCCTACCAGAACAGGCCCCAAGGAATGTCCTGTAAGATTCACAGCCCAAAATACCGACATCATATTTTACATGATTATCCATTTTTATATATATTTGTTTTTGTTGTTGTTAGGTGCCATCAAATTGAGTCCAACTCATAGCAATCCTATATACAACAGAACAAACACTCCCTGGCACTGTGCCATGCTCAGCATTATGTCAGTACTTCTGTGCTCTTCATAGGGTTTCTGATGGCTTATTATTTTGGGAGTGGGCTACCAGGTCTTTCTTCCATTTTTTCACTGCTAGGGATTGAATCCAGGGTCCCAGAGTACTCAGAGAAGCATTCTATCAACTGAGCTAAGCCCCAGCCCATTTTTATATCAGTATTAGAAAATGTGTTAAAAAGTCAAATGAAAACCATGTTTACCTAATACATTAATCTTTGGTTTGCATCAAGTTTTGGTGTAATGCACTGCAAGAAAGCTTAAAATCATATTTAGTTATTTCCACATTTTGTTCCAAGCTTAAGTAGGCATTGGGCCATGAATATTTATTCATATTAAACCCACTTGTCAAGGTATGAGCTGCTTTGTGGGCTCAATATGTCAAGCCTTCTGCAGAATAAGCATTTAAAAAGACTTTGGATTTTGCAAAAACCTATTGTTCAATGACTTCTATGTAAAGAAGCAAAACAAAGCACACACATGTCCTTGTAGAGATAAGAGGCTACCTTTGCCTTTGCTTTAAAGTGTTCTTCATTTAAGAATAATATAAATTTCAAATGGTTCTCAACATTAGTGTCTAAATTGCTAATAATTGTTTAACTCCCTCTCCATGCTTTATTTCCTATCCCATGTGGTTTCAGAAAACAGCCTATTCATCATCATCAATATAAATCTCCTTAAAAGCACACATTAGACATCCATCTGTACATTCTATTTTGGAACTATTCCAAAAGATTTTGGGGAAGAGGAAACCAAAAATATAAGTCTGAGAAGCCCCTATTGAGATTTCTTTTATTATTTGCAAGATTTTAGTGTCTTAAATATAGATTTTTTCCACTGTGTATGTAGAAGCTTTCACTTTCTACTCAATTGACTTTCTAATTTGATTTTCAAAAAAGTGTTTTAAGTCCCCATTTCATCACTTTGGGATACAGCTGCCATTGTCATGGGGTTTTTTGGCATTAGTGGAGGGTATCACATTTAATGGCATTGAACATTATTTAAAATAAATACTGAAACACAGCATTAAGTATCCATGAGCAAATATTCTCCTACAACACGTAAACTACTCAATGTTTTCTTATCATACTAAAAAGTGTGACTTAAATTATAATATAATGAGAAGCTAACAGTGTGAAGACATTCCAAATGTGGTGAATCTTCACTAGTGCATGAAGTGTTTCTGTGGTTGTGAAAAACATTAGAGCTGCTAAAACTCTGAAGCTTTCTCCCATAAATCGAAAAGGACCCTAAACAAGGAAGCATAGCTAAACATTCCATCCTCAAAGCAGCTTATTGAATTAATAAGACAAGTCAATTAATGTAATGCTCTGTTGCTTTGGGATAAAACAAGAAAATGAAAAAAGTGTGTAGCCATTTCCCATACTGGGATCAAGCAACTAGAAAGACTGAGTAAAACATTCTCCCTTCTTTAAGTCTGTAAAGAACTCAGCATGGATCCTGCACTGGATTCAATTATATGTACCACAAATTCATATGTTGAAGTCTTTTCCCCAATATGATTATTCTCTCTTTCTGCCATGTGAGGACAAGAAGAAAGGTGCCATAGACTAGCCAGGGAGAGTACCCTTATCAGGAAGTGAACCGGCCAGCATCTTGATCTCGGCCTTCACAGATTTGAGAACTGTGAGAAGATAAGTTTCTGTGGTTTAAGGTCCCCAGGCTGTGCATTTTGTTATGGCAGGCTGAGATGACTAATTCAGGATCCAACAGTCTTGCATGGGGTGCACTGGGGAGGAAGTAGAGGTGAGCTTGGGTTGGGTATTCAGCAAGTCTCTTTCCCTTCTTGAGAACAGAAATGAGTTCTTTTCCTATGCTTCCTTGTAGTTAATGGGGCATCTGCTTACTGGCCTGTGGGCAGCTGTATTTTACACCACTTGCAGGCCTATCCCTTTATACCTGTGGAAAGGCCTCTGTGCTTGCTATTTCTCCCTGCCTGCTGGTGGGAAACAGAGGGTCAATGGAAGTTTCCACGGACACCAAAATGGTGGAGTCCTTCAGGAATTTTTAGTGTGTAGTCCATGTGCTCCCCCATCCTGTGGGGGCTCCTGTGCTGCTGTGATACTGAAAGCTATGCCACTAGTATTTCAGATACTAGCAGGGCCACTCATGGTGGACAGGTTTCAGCTGAGCTTCCAGACTAAGACAGACTAGGGAGAAGGACATGGGAACCCACTCCAGAAACAATTAGCCATTGAAAACCCTATGAATAGCAGAGAAGCACTGTCAAATACAGTGCCAAAAATAATGATCCCCCAGGCTAGAAGGAATTCAAGACATGACTAGGAAAGAGTTGCCTCCTCAAAGTAGAGTTGACATTAATGGTGGGAATGAAGTTAAGCCCCTGGGACCTCCTTTTCCTGATGTGTCAGACTCGAGAAGAAACACAGTGGCTGGGACAATGGGCTCAAATATAAAAAGATCATGTTCATGGCACAGTGTAGGGTAGTGTTTCGTCCTATTGTTGGATCTGACTTAATGGCACCCAGAAACAGTTCATAGATCCCTTGGTCGACGGATGAAATTCAAGATATCCTTGAGCTTGGTTAGAAAAACAATGCATCTGTATTTTCAGAAAACTTAAATTGAGCATTTCTTTCTGTTATGAATATAGACTAATAACCATCATGATATTAGCACTACTTATGACTTTGTCACAAAGAAATCACAGACATTTCATATCACATTATAGCTGCAGACATGTCAAAAATATTTTATACTCGATAGCTTTAAAATTATGATAATTAAGCCTGCCACTACATTTTGTTATTTAATGTTTTAATAAAGAAGCATGTATATTATTATAATATCTCAAATTTGTTTTATAAATGTTTGATTTGTTGAGCTGCAATATAATTTTCTTGAAGTCCTATGCACTTTATGAATTTTGGAACTATTATACTGAAAAGTACATGACAAACTTCAATAGATTGCCCCAAGTTTCCAAGGCACAAAGATTTTAAGAACCTTGGTGTGAGACAGAGGAGTTTCTGTCAGTGTGAAACAAGGCGAAAAGAAACTTCACCAGGTTAACTCACTGAAACTTTAAAACGGTTGTATTTGTTAGTCTTCCCAAGTAAAAGGTCTATATTCCCTAAGACAGGGAACAACCATAATGCAAAACTGGCTACACTTGGCTGTGTTCCAGGAAGACATTTATAGACACTGAAATCTGAATTGCATATATTCTTTTTTTGTTTTGCGGTACTAGGGAGTTGAACCCAGGGCCTCACACATGTTTTTGCCACTTTAGCACTGAAGCATACCCTCACCCTATTTTTTACTTTTTATTTTGAGACAAGAGTCTTGCTAAGTTATGTAGGTGCTTCTGGCCATAAACTTGCGATCTTCCTGCTTCCTGAGCTGCTGGGATGACAGGCATGAGCCACCAAGTCCGGCTTCATATAGTCTTAACAGGTCACTAACAGTATTCTTATGCCTGCAGCTGTACGACTGTGGTATCCGATCCTGTCAAATCTCAGAAGGCAGGGTCATGCCTGGTTAGTACTTGGATGTGAGACCGCCTGGGAATACCAAATGCGGTAGGCTTGGGAGAAGGACCCAGCAACCCACTCCCAAAAAACACCCAGCCATGGAAAACCCTATGAATAGCACAGAAGCATGGTAATAGTATTTCACCTGTTGTACATAGGGTCGATATGAGTTGGACACTGACTCGATGGCACCTAACAACAACAATAGTATTCTTAAAATTTTTGTTTCAACAATCTAAAAATATAAAAACCATTCACAAGCCATACAAAAGCAGCCAGTGGGCTATAGTTTGTCAACCTCTAATCTACAAGTGTCAGGTGGTACTTTGGGGAAGGACTAGGTAGCTTCATTGTGTTGACTCTTGAATTTCCTGAACAATCCAATTCAACATAATGTGCTTCATTGGAGATCTCCCTGAATGGCATCTGAAACAATGATGCACTGTCTACTCTTCCTAAATCCAAACAGAATCCTAACACAATGTGTGTCCTTAACCTTTAGAAGACTGGTTCTCCACTCTGGCTGCACTTTGAAAGAAAAACACTGAGTGCTTTAAAAAGAAATATTAAGCTGGTCACTACCTGTAATCCCAGTGACTTGGGAGGCAGAGGTAGGAGGATCCTGAGTTTGAGGGCAGGGGCAGTCTGCACAATTTAGTGAGACCCTCTCACAAAAATGTGCAGCGCAGTGATAGAGTGCTTGCAAAAGCATGTAAGGCATTTGGCTCAATTCCCCAGTACTGAAAAATTAAATAAATAAAGAAAGAAAGAAAGAAAGAAAGAAAGAAAGAAAGAAAGAAAAGGGAAAAAATTGCACCCTGCAACTCACCCTGTTGTTGTTAGGTGCTGTCGAGTCAGTATCTGACTCATGGTGACCCTCAGAGGGTTTTCAATGGCTGGCTATATTGTTGTTAGGTGCTGTCGGCTAATGTCTGACTCATAGTGACCTCATAGTGTTTTTGATGGCTAATTGTTTCGGGATTGCCTTGGGAGTGGATTGCCAGGTCCTTCTCCCATTTTTGCAATGCTGGGAATTGAACTCAGGACCTCAGAGACTGCAGTGCAGCGCTCTACCAACTCTGCTAAATCCCAGCCCACACCTTACCCCAGACCTATTAAATGTGTGTCTTGTGGGTTTGGGACTGAATTTTGCACTTTTACAGAACTCTTGATGATCTCATGTAGAGGACCCTAGTACACATGCACAAAAGCTAACGATGAAGCCTGGCCCTGTGGCCCCCACAGGAGGGGACATGGACAAAAATTGAGATTTCTTCTTTTAGGTTCTTGGATTTCATGTTGTTTCACTTACATGGGGTTGGAAATAGCAATACTATTTTGGCTAAATAAATACAGAGCATTTTCTCTCTTCTATCATACCATTTCATCATGCTATAGTTGGTATCAAATATGAATGACTGAAATAGAGCCTCTTGCCCACAGTTTAAAAACTGGTTTTAAGAAATGGTTTTGGCCATCTGTCTCCTTTTTTATTTTTTTCCTGTATTTTTTGCTTTCTTTTTTCTTCCTCTGTCTTTCTTCTTCCCTTTTTCCTTCCCTCCTTTCTCTCTTCCCTTCCACATGAATTTATTGAGAATCTACTATGTCCCTACTAGGTACTTTTCTGGATGCCCTAAGATTTATTTCACTTTGCCTATCCCCTGCCTTTAAAGTTTTCAATTATTTTTCAATATTTTAAAACAGTGAGATTTCACAGAAAAATCAGAGGTGATGTCAGTACAGAACATTTCCACGCGGGAACCATCAGCCACAGCTTGAAAACGGGGTTCCTTTACACTCAGAAAGGCTGTTTTTTTTTTTCAGCTTAGCTATCACCCCCCACTTCTAAACATTTTATATACAACCATGTTGTTCCTGTAACTGAAAATTTTCACCCTGTAGAAATTTGAATTTTGCTTCACCATGAGGCCCTTGTTTTGAAAAATATTCTGTGATGTGCCCTTTCCTCTCACACGTACCAATAAGTACCACATTCTCAGGTAAAGGCAAGCTATTCTGTCATCTTTCGTATCAGAGGTCTGCAAACTGTGGCTCACACATCAATTCTGACCTCCAGCTTGTTTTTGGAAATGGTTTTGCAAATGCATTATATTGAGAAACAGACCTGTCCATTCGCTTGGATACTGTCTATGGCTTCTTTCACACTAGGATGGAAGAGGCCAGCAGTTGGCTGACAAATCTGAAATGAATACTATCTGGTCCTCTACAGAAAAAGTGTGCTAAGCTGCCTACTGCCTGCAGCTGTAGCCCTGTGGCATCAGATCCTGTCAAGACCTCAGAAGCTAAGCAGTGTCAGGCCTGGTTAGCACTTGGATGGGAGACTGCCTGGGAACACCAGGTGCTATAGGCTTGGGAGAAGGACCCAGAAACCCATTCCCCAAATTAACCCACCATTGAAAACCCTATGAATAGCAGATAAGTGCTGACTATAGTGTTTTGTCCGTTGTACATAGGGTCGCTATGAATCAGATACCAACTCCATGATACTTAACAACAACAATCTGTTTACTGTAAGAAATTTGTACTTGTAGATATTTCTTAAGCCCTGGCTGATTTCACTTTTAGCTTTTCACTCAGGTGTTTTATATTGTGGCATCTCCTTGCTTTCTTATAGCCCAACATATCAGATAGAGGTCCAGCCTGTCTCCTGGGAGAGGAAACAAATGTGCAGATACATCAATGGCTTCTGCTATTCATCTGCTAATATACCTTTGCCTTCATATGGATTTGGACTGCGATTATTTCTGAGTCAATTGTTTCTTTAGAGTCATTAGAGGAGAAACACTGCATTACAGAAATGTGTCTACCTTGCTGAGGAGCAAATTCATTGCTTGACTTTTCGCCACTTTCCATTTGCTCCCAACCTCATTGAACCATGCAGTGTAATAGGAACTGTGAGAGAATCAAACAGCTAATGACTGGTGAGCGTTAGGTCACTTTAAACATTACAATTGTGGCCAATCTGCTTGGGACATGTTTATAATAGTATGCTCATTTTATGTCTCTGGATAGAAGGAAAGAGATTCAGTTTATGGGTTTGATGAAATGCTCAGCAATGGCAAGATACCTATCAAGGGGCTTAACTTTTCAAAATCTTTATCTTTCACCTCTACCTTCTTCTTGCCTCTGCTTAACTAACTACAGCTTGTTCAAATAAGATTTGCTCTCTCTAAGGTGTTTATTCTGCAACATCTCCATGCTCTTCCAGCCTGGAGAATGGAGATTTTGCTGAACGTCATGGACTGTAGTTCTAATCCATAGGAAATACACTATACAATCCACCATGGTAGCCCACATAATGAAAATGGTCCACATAAAGGAATATCAGTGTTCTTGAAATCCCATATTTGTGTCAAGTGCCTAGAAGGAGTCTAAGAGTGTTCTGAGTAATAAGAGGAATGGGCTAGGCATATATCTCAGTGGTAGAATGTGTGTTTAGCACATTCCAGGCCTTGGGTTCAATCCCCAGAACCAGAAAAATAAACAACAAACAAACAGAAAAGAGTGCAAAGGGAATACCAAGAGTAATAATAAGGAGGATCATATGGTATGGCTGTGTTGCCATGCAGTGTTAAGAGTCCTGGAATCAGAAATCCTGATATCTCATCACAGTGCTCCATCAAGAAGCGCTGGTGACCCTGACAGAGTGGCTGCATTTTTCTGGGCTGTCTGTCCTCCTTGGTAGGATGTGGGCACCACCGTTTGCCAATTCACAGCTGATCTCCAATGTTACGACTCTGGAGGAGTCCAAAAGAGATGAAAATGTTCTCAATCTATATAGGACTCTACCAAAGACACAGGTCTTCATCTGATGAGTAGGAAGCCCCTAGAATTCTTACTGGAATTCTTTTTCTAGTTTGCTTTTAAAAGTGTCTTATGAGACCTCAATAAGTTTTAATTGGCGAAAAATTGGGGCAAGTTTACCATCACTAAGGATAATATGTGCAAAGGATCAAAAGACATCAAATATGTTTACTTCCATAATGTCATAATATTAAAAATTCATTGGTCACTTGGGAGGTTGCTGATGAAACATCAATATTTTGAAAGCTAGTAAACCAAGATAATCAAGCATTTATCATGCCTTTTTCTAAAATATGTACCTCTGGATAATGATGCAAGAAAATTTCTCTTAGAGAAATATCCAGATAGAAAGAAGCCATAGATAGATAGAGGTCCAGCCTGTCTCCTGGGAGAGGAAACAAATGTGCAGACATATCAATGGCATCTGCTATTCATCTGCTAATATACCTTTGCCTTCATATGGATTTGGACCATGATTATTTCTGAGTCAATTGTTTCTGGTAAACAAAGGAGTGGGAGAATTGAAAATATCACCATTTGTAACTGCTGACAAGTTCATGTAGCTGAGCAATGATCATCAGTGCTAATAATGCCAGAGAAAGGGACAACTAGACATTATGTGCTTCTACACCGAAGTATATATCTCCACCTATGAAGAAATCTTACCCAAACAAAGGATGAGGAAAAAATGTGAACATGATCACACTTCTAGTTCTACCTGCTGACAGGAAATTCAAGAGATAGAGGAAGACTTAAAATAACATAGCATGGAGATATAATCCATAAAATACAGACTTTGAAAAATTTCTATAGGATAAAGACAACTTAAATTTTTTTGAAGGAAAAAGATAGATAGACAGAAACCTATATATTAAAAGAGCCTTATAAATAAATAAATAAATAAATACATAAACAGCTGTGCTATTTAGGAAGAGTTACCAAAGCTAGATATTTTCAGGCAGTTATAATATATGGAAATTATTTGGATAATGACTCAAGCAATTTACTGAAAAATTATAAGACAATCAGGTCATTGCAAGTATCATTGTCTTGATACTTGATATAGTAATGACTTACTGTCAATTATTTAGTTGCTTTGCATCATTGTGGTTATGCTGAAAATATTTTATCTCTTACAGATACAGTCTAATATATATTTATGGATGATAAGATTTGCTTTAAAATAATCTGGGGTGGGAGAATGAGGACAATGGATGAAACAAATTGGGCTGCATATGAGTGATGATTGAAGTTGGGTGATGGGTACAGAAGGGTTCATTTTAAAATTCTATCTGCTTTTGTTTATATTTGAAATCTTCTACAATAAGAAGGGGAGAAGGACCTGGCAATCCACTCCCAAGGCAATCCCAAAACAGTCAGCCATTGAAAACCCTTTGAGGGTCGCTATGAGTCGGATACTGACTCGACGGCACCTAACAACAACAACAACAACAACAACAATAAGAAGCATAAAAAGGAAGAAAAAGCTCCAGAATGGAACAAGGTCATGTAATGAGTAACGGCTGTAGAAATCCTTATCAAAGTTTAAAGAATTTGTCCTTAGAGCTGGGGGTCTACAAGCAGAGAGCACCAAAGCAGGGCTTAAATGAGTCGCTCTTCGACTTAACACTTAAATTAGGTTGTGACCAGTCAGTTCTGAAACTCACAGAACTTTAAAGCTGCCTCAGTAAAATCCATGTGACGTACACATATGTACATGTTTCAAATGAAACCTGTTAAAAAATCTCAGAAGTTATAAAAAACTAATGTAATGATCACCATTTTCTTACAAATTGAAAGACTATCCCCAAATAGATATTTAGCCTATCTTGAGTTTCTTTAGTATTGTGCTTGACCTGAGTCACACCTTTTATTCTTTTTAGATACAATCTTAAACAAGTGTGAAACTCAGAGTGGTCCATTTGAAAGCTAGGATTCACTTGATTTGAAGAGATCATTAATTACCTGTTCAAATTAAAATATTTGATAAAAAGAATTTCTATTTCTAGTTGCAAAATTCATAGTGCTTCTGTTAGGAGGTCAAATGGAATGATCATAGAAAAAATTAGAGACATGTCTCTAATCCTATCATGGGATTTAAAATGTTTCTATGGCCTTTAGAAAGAAAATGACATTTTTGGGGAAAAAAGCTTTCATTTCTCCTCTCTTTGGAACCATTATCAATGTTTAAACTGAATAATTGTCTCATCAAAGTCCCATCTTGCAAATGGAAATGTTCCCCAGAGAGCTACAGAGTGATATCGGCAGTGACCAGCAGGCTGGGATGTTTCCTCTGTGAAAAGTCTGGGCTGCATTGCCCGCCTCTTCTAAGTTACTCTGGAGGCATATTTTACTTTTAAAAACAGTGTCAATGATAATAAAGTATTTGGGGGAATTTTAGACTCTCCTTGAAACCATGAGAGATATGGTTTTAAGTCCTCAGCACTTGGAAGGGGCCAATTAATGAAAAGGAAAACGGAAATCTCTCCTCGCTGTGTTTGGCAACAGTAGCTGTGCGTGGTGCTTCTGTAACTCCAGTGCACTCAGCTACTCACTCTCACTTTGGAAGCCCTTCTCATGCCTTGAGCCCCTCTTCACTGTAGTTTTAAATGTAAAAGGAAGGAGGAATAAAATCTCTTTGAGAAACTAGAAAATATTTAGCTTTGGTAATTCCTCCTAAATAGCACACCTATTTATGCATTTCTGTATTTATTTATTTATTTATTTAATATTTTCTACCTTGAAGCATCAGTGCTAAACCTCATGTTGAAAAACACATTATTGAATCTTAAGGGCTGTTGCAAATTCTGAGAAATGCTACACATCCCAACCACAGCTACGTCCGGGCAAAACCCAGAATCCTCCAAGTATTTCATAAATCCTTGAACAAGAGAATGAGCTGCACTATTGTTTCAACATCTGGGTTGGGAGGTAATGGAGGGGCAGGTGAAGGGACCAAGGGACACAGCTAGAAATGTTCTCAAAGTGATCTCTAAGTGGTGGAAAATGGTGGCTGTTTGTCAGCTTGGAAATTTAGAAAGTTGCAGTTCACAGTTGTGTGTTTCAATCATGTTTGCCTTTTGTTAGGGCTGCAGTTCCCAGCAGAGGCAATGCCTTACTGTGGAGGGCCATGTGGCAATTTGTGCAGGGATGTTTTAGCTGTCACGGAAGTTGTGGGGTGGTGCAACTAAGTGGTAGGTGGGGGAAAATACTATATGTCCTGAAATGTGTGATGTATTTCTGCTCAAGGGAGACTTGAGCTACTGCACACAAATGGAAGTGAAAACCTTATTTATAATGATGAGTTCAGAAATAAACTCAGTTTACAACAAATATTTTTTAAAAAATAACTGAGATGCAATTTGCATAACAAAAATTTCACTTTTAAAAGGTATACAGTTAAGAATACAAGAGCCAGAGGAGGGAGTAGAATATCATGTAGATGGTTCCTATACCCTAGACAGGATATAGACATGATGGTTACAGTTTTGGCCATCCTGAAACAGGGCATCTAACATGACCTCTGGGGACCACAGCAACAAAATGGGCCAACACTGTATAGCTTGGATAGGCCTATTATAGTGGTAATAGAGTTATCAATATTTCCTGCTAGAGAAAGGGAAAAAAGAGGGTCAGAGGATCCTTCCAGGACCTCCATGGGACCCTCCCTGTGGTTGCCAGCCTCTGGCCCCTCCTGCCTCAGCTATACATAATGTTAGGTTATATAAGAAATGTAAAAAGTTAAATTTCATTTTATTTATTTATATTTTTTTGCGTTACTAGGAGTTGAACCCAGGGCTTTGCACTTGCATGCTTTGCAGGTGCTGGACCACTGAGCTGCACCCCCAGCCCATTTATTTATTTATTTGAGACAGGGTCTCGCTAAGTTATGCAGACTGCCTCTGGTCTCAAACTTGCGATCCTCCTGCCTCTGCCTCCTGAGCCGCTTGGCTAGGCGTGGTGGCTCAAAAGTCAAATTTCATTAACATCATGAATATAAATGTAATACTAACTATCAACTATCACTAGCTTTTTGTTGTTGTGGTCCTATCAAGATTGAGATGTAAAATAAAAGGGGAGGCAATTGTAAGGGACACTTATAAAATGCCATTACTGAGAAGCATTTGCACATTGCCACGAAGCAGCTGAAGGTCTTCAGCCCTTGGACTAAACTTGCTGCCAGTCTGAATCCTGTAAGCTGTAATTGACGAACATCTCTTTGACAACGGACCACAGATAAAACCCTCTAGTGACCACAGAGGACTGGAGTTTAGCTCAGTTGGTAGAGCACCTGCTCTGTACTCTCTGAGGACCTGGGTTAGATGCCCAGCACTGCAAAAATGGGAGGATGTGACAATCCACTCCAGAGAACAATTCTGAAACAATCAGCCATTGAAAACCCTATGCGTCTGACCTGATGGCACCTAACAACAAACCACAGTGATGACCGAAAGCTTCCTAAAAACACTCTGGAATACCAGAACTGAAGGGTTGCCTAATTAAGTATACCTCTTGCTCCTGCCCCCAACATTTCTTCTATTTAAACCCATAGACTTGGAGTTACCTGTTCCTCTTCCCAGTGTGCACACTGGTTAAATCGCCTTTCTCTGATTTCATCATAAATAAATAGATACATCAATGAATAAAACAAAATCTGTACAATTCAATAGTTTTCAGTATATTCACAAGATCATGCACGCCTTACCACTATCTAATTTCAGCATGTTTTCATCTCTCTAAACAACAACCTGTACCCTGTCTCTTTAGCCCTTAGCAATTAATCTTTCAGTCTCCACAGAATTTCTTATTGTGGACATTTCATACAAGTGGAATGAAACAAAATGTGATATTTTGTATCTGACTTCTTTCACTTAACATAATGTTTTCAAGATTCACCTATGTTGTAGCATGTATTAGTACTTCATTCCTTCTTATGGTTGAATAATATTCCATTGTATGGGCATGTCACATTTTGTTTCATCCATTCATCAATTGGTGCATGTCTGTGGTGGAAGAATTTTGACGTACACTAAAATTACTCAGGAGTGAAACTACTATGAGAATGAAAGAAAGACTAAATTGTTTTTCTTTACTACTAAGAATTATTGTCATTTTAGAAAAATTTCATTATTAAGAGTAACATGGCTTGTGACCTTGAATCTACAAAAAATCTTGTTGGCTGGGCCTGGTGGCACACACTTGTAATCCCAGAGACTTGGGAGGCAAAGCCAGGATAGTGAGTTCAAGGGCAGAGACCCCCTGTGTACCTTAGTGAGACCCTGACTCTAAATGAAAAATAACAAAGGTCTAAGGGGTGGAGTCCAGTAGTACAGCACTTGCAAGGAATGTGCAAAGCCCTGAATTCAACATTCAACCTCTAAGTTCTGAAAAACAAGACAAAACAACCCTCTCCCCCCCCCAAAAAAAAAACTTGCCTCAGTTCGGATCCACTTAAGTTGTATAATTGGTTTTATACATACATACCTACATATATGTGCACATTTTCACTTAGTCTTTACTTTATAAATTATAATGTGTCAACAGTATCGGATAAATTTTACTTCTCTTAAATCTAAAATTTATTCATTATAAGGATGTGAAACAATTATTTCATTATGTCTTCTGGCATTATGTGCCAGAGTACTTATAAATTAAAATAAACATTTTTATAAACAGATTTACTTTCTATTTTGCCTTTACATTACATATGAGCATTTTATTGATCTTTCTAAATTACATATGGGCTGGGATTTAGCTCAGTGGGTAGAGTGCTGCGCTGCAGTCTCTGAGGCCCCGAGTTCAATTCCCAGCAGCGCAAAAAATGGGAGAAGGGCCTGGCAATCCACTCCCAAGGCAATCCCAAAGCACTCAGCCATTGAAAACCCTATGAGGGTCACTATGAGTCAGACACCAACTCGACGGCACCTAACAACAACAACAACAACAAATTACATATATAGGGAGGTTCAACTTTCCATGAATTTCATTTCAGGAGAATAAGTAGATTCCAGAAAATTGTTGTTATCAAAAGAGGCATTGGCTCTTGTACGGTTGACAATCACTGTATCAGAGCAAGACTGGAGTGAGATTATCTTGTGGACAGGTGTCCCTTTGACAAAGGCCACACATTTGTTGGTGGCATTTGTACACACAAAGACATAGTCAGCTTCTTAGAGAATTAGGGCAAGTGATCTGCACATTGCTGTTGAATGCTGGGTAAATTTGCCATAATGAAAAATTGATTAACAATAGTCATTGCACCTTTGAATCAGTGGTGCGTTTTTCTTTTTACTACTTTTCCCAACACAAGATAAACAAAACTTGCAGTGTTGCAAAGGAATATTTGATGGTCTTCTTTTTAGATATTTATGGAAATAGTGTTCAAACTGTAAATAGCATGCAAAAACTGGAATGCAAAATAGAGTTGAGAGATTTTTCCTAGATGAATTTTCATCAATATTTCACAACTCTATATGTCACAGCTTTTTAAAATCTAGTGTATAACTAGATGATAGCTATAATCTGAAAAAGCGTTGACCATAAAAGTTGTAGAGATATCTCTGGCTAAAATATACAGATGCTTGCTTATTTTTACATTTTTGAACCAATTTGTGACTTCAACCATTTTGTGATTTTGGCCAGTTTATTTCTGGTGTCTTTGCATGTGGTCTGTTTCCCTGTTATTAAACTTTTGACTGGTTCATTCTTACAGTAATAGTTATATCTGATTAAACACCTCTGAAGTCTTTTTGCCATTCCCCAAAGCAAAGGGATGTTGGTTTATGATAAAACTCCTGTGGCTGCAAGTCACTTCCATCAGCACCCCATTATTGGTGTAATTGACTAGAGATGGAGCTAGCTTACCTCAGGTGTGGCCTGCTTACTGTGAAGACACAGACGCCACAGAAATTGGGGAAGAGAACCTGTTATTGCTGATACGCAAAGCATTTAAGGCAGTTAGAGATATGCGTAGATGTGAGCAAAACAACCTATCTACAGCCAGTTTAAGTTGCTCTTCAGAGTTTAAAAGTGTGTTGCATCATAAGAATCTAGCATTTAAGTATATTCTTAGGTGGGTGCGGGGCTTCTTCTCGCCTCCGAGAGAACCACTGGGAGATTCCCAGAGAGCCACCCCATGCCCCACAGAGGCCTATGCATGTACTGGGCTGGAGTCTCTGGTGCCTCACAGAGCATGGCTCCCAGCTTGCACTCCATAGCAGGGCTTTGCACTCCCAGAGGGCGGGTACTATGTCCTGGTTACCTTGAAGACCCCAGTCCTGGTTCTCCTGGCAACTAGTGTGATACCGTGTGCCCCTTGCTTTTGTTTCTGTTAGGCGGGTCCTATTATAAGATGGCTCCTCCCTATAAGGTGGTGCCTTCTTCTACCCACTATCCTCTGGTCCTCAAAAGCCCACCAAGAAGCCCACCAAAACTTGGCTTGACTCTTCCAGCCTATCAGAACCCTCTGCGCACCCACTTCCTACCTATCCCGATGTGACACATCAATCACCCCTTCTCCCTCCTACCTAGAGCACATAAAAGCTTCGCCCCTTCCTCCCCCAGGAGCTGCTCTCTCTTTTGCTAGAGACAGCCCTGGCAGCTTCTCCCAATGAAGGTCTGTTGAGTTTACAGGTTTTCAGCTCCTTACCTAACATATATCTATAATTCCATTTTCATTATACTAATAAGAAAAAAGGCTCAGAGAGCCACAAATTCTGAGAAGGGTGCTATTACTTAGGCATAAACCCTACAGCATTCCTAACAGTTCTTCTGGGTTATTTTTGAATGACATCAATGACAAAGAACTCACTACCTACTGAGAAAAGTCTGTTGAGTAGCTCATTCTTATATCAAACTGAAATATATTTAGCTATAATTCCATGCATTCTTTAGATATTAATTCCTGTATGACAGAACTTTAAATATTTAAATGCAGGTCTCATTCTTCATCCACTTTTTCTTTTTCCATGAATCTAAACATTGTGTCCTTAAACTGTTTCTAATCATTACAGTTGCTTTTGGGTGCCTGGCTAGTTGTTTGCATTTGTTTTAAACATGCAAGGTGGTCAAAGACCTGTTGGATGTGGATCGTCTGTAAAATCAATTTGCAAGCAATATGAACACTGTCATTTCCTTGGCTGGTAATAAAACATGTGCAAGATATGGTCGTGTCAGAGCCCAGGATTTGGCTACTGAAAATCATTCTTCAGGACATCATTATGTCCACCAAATAGAAATATTTGAATATAGTTATTGCTATAGCTATGAGCCCATCTTTTTTTTTTTTTTTTTTTTTTTTTTTTTTTTTTTTTTTTTTTTTTTTTTTTAACTATCATCCAGCCTTCTCCATAAAAACTTTCTCTGGACTGGATCAGATAGTAAATGTTCCAGGCTTTCAACTGCTATGGTAGCACAAAAGGAGGTGTAGCTGATTTGTTGAAAAGTGGTTGTGTTAGAATAAGATTTTATTTTAAAAATAGGCATCAGGCCTGATTTAGTGTGAGAGATATAGCGTGGCATACTCTCATCCAGACTTCCATCTTGCTAACCTCTAGACTTATTATCCCTCATGTGTCTGTTAGCTTGTTGTGCTGTGGGGGCTTCCATGTTGCTATGATGCTGAAAGGTATGCCACTGGTATCTCAGATACCAGTAGGGCCACACATGGTGGGCAGGTTTCAGCTGAGCTTCCAGTCTAAGATAGATTAGAGAGAAGGACCCAGCAGCCTACTCCAGAAACAATTAGCCATTGAAAATGCCATACATAGCAGAGAAGCACTGTCAGATACAGAGCTGGAAAATGAGCCCCCTAGCCTGGAAGGGGCTGGTATGTAGCTCAGTTGGTAGAGTGCTGCTCTGCAATCTCTGAGGTCTCAGGTTTGATTCCCAGCACTAAAAAATGGGAGAAGGATGTACCAATCCACTCGTAAGGCAATCCCGAAACGATCAGCCACTGAAAACCCTATGAGAGTCACTATGAGTTGGACACAACTTGACGGCACCTAACAACAAGAAACAGCCTGGAAGGCATTCAAGAAACAACTGGGGAAACTTTACCTCTTGGAGGTAGAGTCCACCTTAATGATGGCAATGGAGTAAAGCCCCTGGGACCTCCTTTTGCTGATGTGGCATGAGCCAAAATGAGAAGGAACATAGTGGCTGCAAAAATGGGCTCAACTATAAAAAGATTGTGTACATGGCACAGTGTCAGGTAGTGTTTCGTTCTGTTGTACACAGGGTCGCTGAGACAGATCCAACAACAACAGATTTACTATGCTCATCATGTTCTTTTAGTCCTTCAGATTAGGTAAAAACAAGGCCAGTGAAAAAAGGTGTCTGACATGCTTTTTTCTCTCAGTGGACTCACGTTGGCTCCTGGTGATTACTGGTTCCCTGATTCACAAAAGTTCCCTAGATGAAGAACTCTAGAATCTTGCTCTGGGTTGACCTCAGGGTCACTGGTTTATAGTTCTCAGGATCCACTTCCTCTTTTCAATAGTTGTAACTGTATTTAATCAATTGTAACTTCTGGCAACTCTCCCAGCTCAATCAGAATTCCCTGGCACACATGTGGCAAATTTTTTGATAAATTCTTTTCTTTGTTATAAGGAGGATAATTCCCCCCATGCAGGTAGAGATTTGCTAGAAGCTACTCTCACTGGCTCCTCACCTCTATATTGACATCTCAAAATTGGCTCTGGTGGGAGTATTTACAGCACAGATATCAATAAAGAGTCCAAATCAGACCAGTCTTCCTTCCCTCTGTCACTACATCCAAGGTAATTGAATCACTGAGGATAGCTAGATGCTGTCTTACAAAACCCTTTCCCATCCTGGTTTACTTCTCTCTTTACAATATTCCTTCCAGGCATTTTAGCCTGAAGGTAATTTTTATTGACATAGAAAGCAGAAACAAATAGCCGTTGGAAAAAAAAAAAACCCTGGATTCTCTCTCACCCACATATTATTGGATTCAGGTAGTAGCTTTGTCCTTTCTTTGTTTTCTTGCTTTGAACATAGCTACAAAAAACTCTTTTAGGTTGCTATTAGCATTTTTGGAACGCTATAAGTCACTGGGGCATCGAATCTTCCTAACTATATTCTCACGGGTTTCTGCCATTCTTACATATAGTCTTTCTTGAAGATTTGCCTTTGCTACATTGTTTGCCTGTGCCTTGTAAAATTCCAAACTGGTTCTTTAGCTAACTCAACATATTCCCCCATTGCTATTATTTGCTGTTGTCTGCATGGAATGCCAATCTAAGAACCAGTTTATAGAAGTTTTAGTGACTCTGTAAGTTAGGACTAAAATTCAGGGATATTTTAACCCAAAGCACTTAGTAGGATGTCATGTTTGTTTTGCCATTTGGTAAAAGAAAATATGACAAATTTGAAAATTTTTCATTAATAGTTCAATTTGAATTTTGTTCACTGACAATGAGGCTGGGTCATACTGGGGCAGATGGAATAGTATGAAACTCAAGCTCTCTCTTTACAACTTATCTCTAAGAGACACTGCATAGTCAAATGCTTGTGTTATCAAGATGGCCTTGGATAACTGGGTCCACTGAAAGACTACTGAATATTGTAGCTGAGACTTGAATCAAAGTCATTAGTTTCTCCAGGAAAGAAACAGCGTTATGAACCGCTCTGTCCTTGGGGTCTGACAAGGTACATGTTCCATATATGTGACTAAAATACTATAAATAGTAGTCCTCTAAATTCTCTTCATGTGCTCCTCAATCTCATCTCCATTTTGGAAGCAGAGGTCCTCTTAAAATACTGCTTTCACATGTGTCTCTCCACAGGAAGACTTGCCACAAAGATTATCAATGAAAGGAGTTTACATGAGAGATGAATCCAGACAGCAGTGGTAAGGAAGTGAGGAAATAAGACAGGAAATGAAGAGAAGCCAGTGAAGTGTGTATTTATGAGCAGCTTTTGGATTTGGTTATCTAGGTCTCACTTTGGATTTGTTGAAGGCTGAACAGAACTATAATACTAATATGATAGACACTGGTCCCATATAGCTTAAATCTAAATTAATTAAAAATTTAAGATTAAGCAAAAGAGAAAGTTTCTATATTGTAGTTATAATTTCAAGTGATTGACAGCCATGTGTGCCACAAGATTATCATTTTGGACAGCTCAAAGAATGTCTTCATAGTACACAAATGTCTACTGTGTAGCTCTGACACAGAACATACCTCAGCTTTGCTCACCTGGGAGGAAAAAAGCTGGGGAATTTATACACCAGTTCCATCTGTCAATGGTCAGTTGTTACTCTCCTGATCTGCTAGCATACACCTGGATTTCTCTACATGGGTGTGGGAAAGAGTAGAATATAGGGATGGACATCAATAATATATGCTATCAGTATAAATCAGATTGTGTCACTCCCAGCTTACAAGACCTTTTTCATGGCTTTCTTCTATAATTCAGGTAGAATTCAAACTCTGTATCATACCTTACATGGCCCCATGATCTGACTTCAAGATTATGTCCCCATTCTTATGCCACTTGCTCTCAATAACTCTGATTTGGCATCAAACCTAATGAGACTTTCTGCAAGTTGTGCAGACACACTGAGGTCTTCCTTGACTAGCGCCTTCACATGCACTAATCAGACCACCTATATCCTCTGTATACTCCTTGCTCCCATTTTCCTTGGCTCTCTGCATGGTCATTTCCTGCTACGCTCTGGTTCTTAAATTAGATGCCACTTCCTCCAGGAGATGTTCCCTGACTGTGCTACCTACAGTTACTGTTTCCCTCCTATTATTTACTGTCTTGGCTCCTTTTGAATTTCTTCAGTCTATGTTTGTGATTATTTTTCACTTTTGGTTTTGTCTGTCACACATCAAACAATGTAAGATATGAAGTCAACTCTAGTTTCTAGTACTGTGCCTGACACTAGTAAGGAGTAAGAACTCAACAGACATTTGTTTCTTGAATGAATAAGTGAATGAATGAATGAATGAAAGCAGTCTTTACGAGTGAGATGCGTATAAGAAAGGGCATGAAAGGCCACACTTCTGCTGTAATACAGGTCACAGGGTGACCTGTGAATCTGCTTGGACAGTTACCCTGAATGATTAGAGGGCTACGTGTGGGGAAAGAGTGGCCTGGCCATGACACTGTGTAGTTGCTGAGAACTGTCTCACAAACCAGATGGCGCTGGTCATTAGCAATTTGCATTCTGGATAAACATTCTGGTCACCAGCAGGATCCCTTCTCCAACATTCAATTACTTGCTTATGTCAATAGTACTACTCAAGTGGGGGCTATATTGACATTTTCCAGCGGCTTAAAAACAGTGGCAGAGGTGCTAGCAGATGGAGAATTCTACAGAGTCCAGCAAGATCTGTCTAGTCTTTGAGTAGTGGAGAAAAAGAATGTGCAATTAACATTTGGCTATATTTCCAAGTGTATGTCCCTCAGCAGGGGAGGTACTGACTCAGAAAGCTTTTAGGTGACACCATAGTACTAGAAATCTGAGAATAATAATAATAACAACTCATCTACTCTCTATTTGTGACTTATACTTTCTCCATTTCCCTAGTCTTCTCATAACCTTCAAATATTGTGTGATGAGCTCTATTTTACAGATACAAAAACTAAGAGAAAACATTTGCAAGCTTGTGTAGGTTGTATGTGGAAAGCAAGGACCTGAACTTTTAGGGAGCTTGTTTCAATGTATGCAGTGTCTTTCATGCCCGAGATGCAAAGAAGAGAAGGAAGAAATGTGAGAGTGACAAGGTGGGTAGCACCAGCAGAAGAGGTGAGAAACCTTGAGAGCTACTCAGTCTGGCCATCTTAGGAGGATCCACAGCAGGATTATTAGAGGTGAGGAGTCACAAAACAATCTCAGGTGTGGGAGGTTGTGTGTACATCACAGACACAGAAGGGGAAGCCATTTTTACTGGGCAGCTAGTATCTTGCATTATCCTGGGGAAATATGCAAGCTTCTCAAATCTTTTTGCATTAGCTGGTGGGATATTCCAACCAGATAGTGCTTCCTTTCAGTCCTCAAAATTTGAATTCCCACCAGTTGAGTTACTCCAAAGTTCGAGTCTATGGACATTGAATTCACTTATTCCATTCTAGTGCAGGTATTGGCTCTTGCTTGCAACCTTGCCATTTATCCATCAGAGATGAAGTGAAGTCCCTTTCATACCCAATGCCCCTTTTATACTCAATGGTTTCAGAAAGATGCACACAACAGACTGTAAAATAGCTCTACCTCTGTCACTTTTCTCCCACCAGAAGAAGCACATGAGAATGCAAATATATAAGAATATTATAATTTGGGGCCAAATCTGCAAGTTGGTGTCTCACAGAACAGAGTCTCGATCCACATTTTCTAACAAAATTTCAATGGGTTATAAATATATGAAACTTGAAAATTTCATATCAATATCAGAACTTAGGGATGTTGCTAAAAAAAAGGATATGGCTGCACTGCCTTTCTAATGCTGCTGGTTATAATAGGGTGTAACCAAATTCTGGTTACTGATGCCCTGCACAGTGCAGAGTGTACCTTCCATAGGGTATGCTTTGACACCACAGATGGCCCTGCTTAACTAATTTATTTTACCTGGCTAGCTCCTATGGACATATTTGCTTTTTATTCTGCTCTATTTCAGAACTCCCCTGGAATCAATTATAATTCCTTTAAAATTTTACTTGCAGATTTTATTCCTAGCAAGAAGCCATGTTCAACCATGTCATGATGTATGGCCACATATCTATGCGCCATGGCCTCACTGTTAAGAAACACTGTCTTACTCATAATCTCGCTTTGGGTTTTCCTAAAGAGAGGTTCACGAGTCTACTCTTAGGTTACAACTTTTCTAGATGGGTGAGAATCAGGGCTTGATAACATTCACCTGGTCTCTAGTCAGTTATGGCTGGGGGCCTACCTTTCATATTTAGTGATGTATCGTCAATTTTGAAATAATAAAACAAGATACTAGAATCAATATGTGAGAACTTAATATTCTCCAGGGGGCTGGGGTTTAGCTCAGTTCTTTCTGAGGACCTAGGTTCCATCCCCAGCACCACAAAAATCAGAAGGATGTGGCAGTCCACTCCTGAAGCAATCCTGAAACAATCAGCCATTGAAAACCCTATGAGGGTTGCTATGAGTTGAACCTGACTTGGCAGCAGCTAACAATAATATTCTCCACAATGAAGCAAATTACCTAAATAAATAAAATAAATACACGAGATCCAGTTATGGGTCAATAATGTGAGCATCGCCCATGTGTCTGTCAGCTTATTGTGCTATGGGGGCTTGTATATTGATGTGATGCTGAAAGCTATGCCACCAGTATTTCAGAAACCATCAGGGTATCAGCTGAGCTTCCAGACTAAGACAGACTAGGGAGAAGGACCCAGGAGCCCACTCCAGAAACAATTAGCCATTGAAAACCCTATGAGTAGCAGAGAAGCACTATCAAATACAGTGCTGAAAAATGAGTCCGTTAGTCTGGAAGGCATTCAAGAAACAACTGGGGAAGAGTTGCCCCCTCAAAGTAGAGTCAACCTTAGTGATGGGAATGGAGTAAAGCCCAGGGGTCCTCCTTTTGCTGATATGACATGATTCAAAATGAGAAGAAACACAATGGCTGCAAAAATGGGCTCTAACATAAAAAGATTGTGTGCATGGCACAGTGCCGGGTGGTGCTTTGTTTTGCTGTACTTAGGGTTCCTATGAGTCAGGTCCAACTTGACAGCATCTAACAACAAAAATGTGAGCATGTCATGACATCCAATGATGTGTCTCCAAGCTCTTTTACAAGGGGAAAAAATCCTGGCCTACTGAACTTAAAGTCTCTACATCTTTTAATAGAAGATTGTGTGTGTGTACGCACATGTGTGTGCATGTGTATATGTGTGTGTATGTGTGTGTTTGTGTGTGTATGCGATTAATGATCTCCTCTTTAATTTACTTTAAAGTATGAATATGATTCTCCTCCATCACTTCTGTATCACGCCTACGGGTATTAAAAATTAGATTCTGTCACTATTGCCTTTTGTCTCAAATTTTCATATACCTTAGGAGTACTTTTTGTAGGGTTTTCTTGTGTTTATAAAAAAGATGGATATAGCTTGAGTCCTATAATTTACTGAACACTAAGTCTTTTATTTAGAAGGTAGACAGGTCACAAAAAGAGACATCACATTTTTTTTTTTTTTTTGTCAAGCAGGCCCTAATAGGTTTTGAAGTGGGATTGTCAAACTTAATTAGAAAAGAAAGTCATGTTATGTCATAATATTTACCCTTCTAGGAAGGGGTACATACCCCATGCAGGTAAGGAATGTGGTGATTCTCCTCATATAAACAAGTTTTTTACTCTCCATAATTTATTGTACCAGTGACAATGGCAAGGTAGCATAATATACTGCACTATAAAATCACTGTATTGCTTTGTGAAAGCTACACTTGATTTGATTGAAAAAAGATGTTGACTTCTGTGTTAATGAAAACATTTTTCATCATTTGTGATAGAAAAAAAATCCAAGTAGTAAACTACTCAGTGTGCTTTTTGACTGTATTAATAGACAAATACAATCACCCCAAAATGTCAATAAACTTGGCCCTACTTGAAAATCTCTGTCATAAGAAATAAGCCTCATTTTCCCTTTTGCCAAGAGAAAAGCTCTGGGTGAAACTCTTTGTATTTGCTCTAATTATGTTACAACATTATTCATTGCACTTGATGCACAAGCTTAAAAATCAGTATTAGTCATACCGCACTAAGTTCTTTATTACCAGAAATACATGATATAAGTTTTTGTACCATAAATGTTCAGATTCAATAGGCAGATGGTAGCTAGTGAATTCCCCAAACTGGAGCAAGTTAAATTTAAACACAAGTTGATGGTTCACACATTTGTGTAAGGGATTTAGATGAATCCAAATTGAATTTGACGACATTTATAAATATTTGCACTGTCTTATTGGATGGTTGCCTGATTATGATGTGGCCGTTTTTCCCTCTTTCTCTAGGTTTTTTAAAGGGAGGCTCCTGCAAGAATTGATCAAGAGGAAGTGAGCCAACAGACGTAGACCTCTAGACTAGCTCTCATTGACTTACAGCCTCTGCTTACAGAATAGGAAAAGCTGTAAGCCCTGTACATAGTGATTTATGAGAAGTGTCTACATATATAAGGCCTGATAAAGAAGAGCCTTCTTTCTTCTCATTGGATTTTCATTTAGGATCAATGCTTTTAAAAGAGGATTCCAGTGAACACTAATCTCATAGGAAAGCCAATGTATTTAGAGAATTTGGGACAATAATGGTGACTGCTGTCCTTTAAAATGGAATTAGTTCAGGTAATTTTGGGGATGTTATAAAAGTTTATGTAAAAATCTAGTATTTGAGGTTTTCTTGAAGAACTGAAGACATGACAACACAGTGATTATATCTTCACCTACAACTAAATTCTTGTAGCTTCCCATTAAACACAATAGGTGCTCTCCCAATTAGTCAAATGGCACCCTCCCCCATGCCTGGATTATGGGCCTTCGCACTCAATTCTCTTATTCTAGTCTCTCTTAATGACACACAAAGTCTTTTGGTTATTAAAGCTCTGACAATTACCCCAGTAAATATTTCTATTTTAACTTTTTCCAAATATATTTGATTATAGAAGCTCTACCTTGCACATTGTGAAACGTACTGTTCTAGATAATTCTTTGGATTTATGGTTTTAGTTTTAATCTACAGTTCACAGATGAAAGGAAATTTCTAACATATTACTTGTTACATGGATCTGGACTATAAATTCAATAAGTTTATATATTCAATCAGACTTGAGGCTATCTTAGTAGAGATGACGAAGCCTCTCAATTTTTACCTAGGGTTTAATATTAGAAAGTCCAGACCCTGAGACCCACTGTGCTGCTGATCTATTAACAGATCCTAACAACACTCATGCAAGAGAATAGGATTTGGAGAAAAATTATATATATATATATATATATATATATATATATATATTTGCAAGATGATACTATAAGTGATAGGAATGTATGCTACTATTAAGATTTTTTCCAGGAAAACTAGAACTTAAATAGATGTTTTCTTCTTAGAACCAGAAGCCTAGTAAATCTCAAAAAGATGTGGACAATAATTTCTGGGGGTGAGCCCCATATATATCATCCCAGTGACCCCCATGGAAGCCCAATAATTGGATTTGCCAATTCACCTTGCTAGTTTAGAACTCTACAGTTACAGTAATGAATTTCAGATTTGAAAACATTAGGGCTGGAAGCAGAAGTAGTGACAGAAGCAAAAACCTCATGCAAAGAGCCTAACTACAAGTCTCTGAGCAGGGTACTCTCTGGATTTGGTTAAAGATGATTCTGTTAAAAAAAAAAGGCAAATAAAGAGGACGAGTAGGTTTAGAAAGAAGTTATTTACCACTTTAATAGGGCTGTCCAACATCTGGTCACAAAGATCATTCTATCATTCTGAAACCTAATTGTTTTCATAAGCCTTCCTATCTCACCAGAAGAGATCTGAATACTCTAGGAAAAAGCAAATCAAACATAGAAAGAGGTGCCATGATAAGACTTGTTGCTACAGCACTATGTAGTTAAAGATGCCAAACTTTGGATTTAATCAGAGGACATTTCTGCAGTCTAGGACAGCTATACAAAGCCCTAAGACATTGTATTTACAGGACTTATTAATACAGGGACCTGCATCCTACTAAAACTCTGTCGGAGTCTTAATAGCATCGTGGAGCAGCTCCCTCAAGAATCCTCATTTTCTTATCTCTGGAAAAGCTAGTAGTTCTAAAAATATTTTCCTGGAAGAGGTTAGAACGGTTATTATATATCAATTTAATATAAAGTATGGTTATGTAGCCAAGCTTGCATGCTAATATTGCACAGGGTAGAAAGCAATAAAACAGGACGATGTGCTTCCTTGGGTCATCAGGTAGAAACAGAAGGAAGCTCTTGATTCAATATTGCCATGATGCCTCAGATTCCAGGAGTCCAACTGTAGATGGCTTTCCAAGGTCAGTGCCATGTAGAATTCTCTCAAGGGCACATATCTTTCTCACCAAGAAAAAAAAATAACAGACAAAACTAACAAAACATCCAAAACAGAAAGGGGTACACCAGCCGTCTCACATTGTGGTACTGTTCATTTCTTGAAGATAATATATAATATTTCAAAATATTATATATACATATATTTCAAATGGTACAAAGTAACTGTAGATCCAAATTAGAAGACAGTTGATCGTTCTTCATGATCCCAAAAAATTTCACTGAGAAAACTCTTTTTTAAAACCCACTTGCCATGGTGTTGCCAAAAACTCCAAGTCTTCTTATTATGGGATGTTTCATTACACACAGTAAATGCACTGTGATTATCTGGTAACTATTCAAAGTGTAAATAAGAGATCCATTTGGCTTGTAAATGTGTAAGATGTTTTAAATTCTCAAAATGGGTTTTCCACAGGTTGTTTTCCTTTTCTACAATAAATGCTTCTGTTAGGTTCTTGGGTGAATCTGAAATCAAAGAGAGAAAGATATTTCAGAGAGTAAAGTTTGAAATACAGGCACGAAGAAATCTGTTCATGCAGAAAATGAAGACAACTTGGATTTTTACGATGTTGCTTCCTGTAGGTGATTGGAAGTCAAAAATCTTAATGTTCACAGCAGTAGTTTTCAAAGGGTGACCAGAGCATGAGGATAGGTCCTCATATTTCCATCAGTACACTAAGTTAATTTTTCTCACAACTGAGGAGAAAGACTCTTGGAGCAGTGAGTGTCTAGGACTGGCTTTATGGGCATGCAATCTATCCAGCTACAAGGTGCCCCATTCTGAAAGGGGCCTAACACTTGGTTTAATCCCCTGCCATTGCTGCTTTGAATTTATTAATTTTTGAACAAGGGCCCTGTATTTTCATTTTATAGAACTGGGATTTGAAAATTATGCAATTAATCTGTGCTTATACAATGAAAATCTGAACTGAATATTTCATCCCAGGGCCTTGTCAAGTTGGCCTGTTGTGAGACATGCAAAGGTGGTATAAGGTGAAGTCAATGCTCTGGTTAGTCTATGTGGGTACAGGAACACAGGAGACTTTTGTAAGGTGAGGAACTATTCCACTCAGTGATTAAGTATTCAGAGTGATCAAGAACATACTCCTATAATCGTAAATGCCATTGAATCCATTTCAATATGGACACAAAGACTCAAAAGTTCAGAAGGATGTAAGCACAGATAACCCCTGGCTTAGAGTATAAATGAGTCTAAACAAAATTGAAACCTCCACTTGAGTGGTCTAGGAAACAAGGCATTTTTTTCTTTCTCATCTCAATTTTTTTTTCTCTTTTTTTGTGCTGGGGATGAAACCCAGGGTCTTGCGCATGCTAGGCAAGCTCTACCATGCCAGGTCTGCTCTACCAATGAGATATAGTCTCATCCCTCTGATTTAGAAATTCAGTGATCTGAGTCCAGTAGTGGAAGTCCATTTAAAGCTTTCAGAGTTAAGTGGAAAAATAATAAAAGTTTGTATTCAAATATTGGTTGGGCCAGGAGCTGAATGTATGAGAATTTTCCATATACTTATTTTCTTATTTTCTCCTTATAAATAATAGATCCTCCAAACCTTGATTTCCTACATTCCAGTAGTCTTTGTGACCTTTGGTATACATTGTCTTCTTTTCTACCAAAAGAAGGGAAAAAGTAACATCTGCAAAGCTGAACTGAGATTGCCTTTCTTTTGACTCTATCACATACATACCCCCACCTCAATCCAAGGCTCTCTCTTCTGTGGAAGATGAGGGGCTCTGTCATGGCCACCATCATATCACTAAGGTATCAGTACACTAAATTTAGATAATAGAGGCTTAATTATATTTATTGATGAAAGAAATGAAAGAGCTCACCATTTGGATCCGAGGCACCTGAGACAGTATAAATTGGTTTATTTTTCCTTCCTGATTCTCTAAATCTCTCAAAAATTTCCATGTCCTTAATGTTTCTTCTTTATTTTTCAATTCTTTATCTGTCTGGATAGTAAGTGGTGCTTTTTCTTTAGAGCTCTCTCTTGCTCTCTTTTTTTTTTCTTTCTCACTTTTAAAAGGTATTTCATGCAAAATGGACTGGAAGTCAAAATTGTAAAGTCAGAGGTTCTCAGAACAGTTTAGACCTGGAAGAATTTTGAGTGAAGAATCTGGAATATGTCAAAGCTGGCACTTTGAACTTTCAGTAATATAAAAAACACTAGGGTGATCAGAATGGGCAAATATTGACAAAATCATAGGCAACATCAGCAGAAGGGACCAAGACAACATGGAGAGATGATTGTGTGGGATTTGTGTTGGCCAGTCACATAAAACACTGATCTGACAAGATGGCTATTATGGCTAACTATGCAACCTAAGGTCTTCTCACTCCCCCTTCTAGGGAATGAAACTTAACTTTACATTGTTCACTAATTGTTGATTTTTTCACTTGTCTTGGAGATATTCAGATACTAGATTGAAGCAAATTCAAAGTGTTCTGATACTTCACAAAGTATTATACCAGATTATGTTCTGCTATTCTAATCTTTTCAAATGACTTTGATTTTCTCATTTAATCCTCTTCCTCTTCCTGTACTCTAACAATTGATGTTCAGTTTTTAGATGAAATTTTTACATCATTGTCAAATAACTTATTTCTTCTAAGTGGAAGTATGTCTTTCCAGATAAAGTCATTGTTCTTTCTAAGGCGCATGTTCATATACAAGGTAGAGACGTGTTACTAAATACATGGGACACAGCCTCCCCAACTTTCAAATTTCTTTATTTGATACTTTAAAGAAAAGAAATAAGTTGAGATGTATTTAAAAACACAGGAGAAGTTCTCCAGTATTTAATTTAATCTGGCTACTATGTGCCAACAGAACACTTTAATGAAGCAATCCAAGTAATGATGAGTCAAGGACAGAGTTAAAATTTACCCACAGAACTTCACCCAGATATACCAAGCATCTCCCCAGGAGGGTATGTGCTGCCAGCGTTATTTTATTTCAGACTTGGACAAACTGGGCAGACATGACTACAGGAGTCTTCACCTCTTCTGAAGACCAAGTGTTCCAAATCTCCTGAAGGGAAAGCTTTTACCTAATTCTACCTGTCTTTTTTCCCTCAGTCCTTGGGCTCTACTGTCACCCAGATCTAAGATCCCTAAGTTTTGCCTAGGTTTGCCACTATAGACTATAGTGTAGCCTGTTAGCTCGGCTAGTCCACATTCTGGGGTATCTGGCAGTTTACATTTCAAAAACTTGCAAGAATTTTGTCTTTGGATGATTATTTTGGACATAGCCTACCAAGTAGGAAGATTTGGAAAAGCCTTTTATTACTTAGGGAAAAAGAATGAAGTCCCAGGAAGCTTTCTGGCAATTACCTTTACACTGGAGTTAATTTTTAAAATAACAATATGAAAAAACCTTTCAGTTGTCAATGTAACAATATAAGTGTGTTTTTTAGCTTTTAAAATTTTTCCTCCTTTTTTTTTTTTCCTGGAGAGCACTCTCTTTGAATCAACTCTGTTGTTGTTGTTGTTGTTGTTAGGTGCTGTCGAGTCGGTATCCGACTCATAGCGACCCTCTGTACAACAGGGGAAACACTATTGTCAGTGCTTCTCTGCTGTGCATAGGGTTTTCAATGGCAGAATTTTTGGGAGGGGGTTTCCAGGTCCTTCTCCCAAGCCTACAGCTTCTGGTGTTCCCAGGCAGTCTCCCATCCAGGTACTAACCAGGCCTGGCCCTGCTTAGCTTTTGAGATCTGATGGGATCGGATGCCACAGGCCTACCGCTGCAGGCTGAATCAACTCTACACCTAAGGAAAAAAACGATGGTTTTCTTTATTTTCCTAACATCTATGATAAGAGCACAATGAAAATATAGGACCCATAATAATTAAATTCTGTAAATTAAACTGTTTTAAAAGTAAGACTGATAGAGTCAATACTTGAAAGGTATAGGCATATATATGTTCTGATGGGAAAAATGCACAGGGGTACAAGGAAATTAATATAAACCCTATTTTCAGAGCTTATGACCTAAGAATTGGTATTAGTCTACCACTTGCACAGACAGGTGACTCCCATATGCATCATTTGGACTTAACTAGTGCCATTTGTGTTGGAAAGTGCTTATTACATTGTGAATTTCTTGATAAAATTGGAGGAAAAAATATGTCTCAGTGGTAGTGTTTGAGTCCTCTCAAAGTTTAAAAAGTACAGCTCTTTCTAGGGTCCTCTTTTCCTTCTATAAAAACAGACTTGGGAATTCTCAGTTGACTAATGCACAGCTCATATCACTGTAGGGCATTTTCTTATTTGCTTGCTTGAAATGGATGCACACATCAGAACAGGTATATCCTCTTTCTTCAAATCAAGAGCAACGGCAATTTATTTCTCTTGCACACTCTACTGTCAGGGTTGCACTCAGGCCACCCAGGGCAGAAACAAACTGTGTGCTCCAGCTTCTAATACTGTGATCAGATTCTCCACAACACTCCTCTGATGCTAGAAAATGTCTAGGGTACAGTTTTAACATGCCTGATGGTTTTAAAATAGACTCTTCAGAGGCAAAATACAAGAAAGTTACATGGGTCACAAGAAAGTAGCATGAAGATTTTTGGAGTTTTTCATTTTTTCATTTGCCTTTGTTTGTTTTTTGAGTTTATAGTCTGTGTGTCAGAGTTTCATAGTGGTACTATTGGAATTTCTCATATTTAAATTCTGAAATAATTTGACATGTGTTATTTTGCTTTAATGAGTTTTGGGACTAGAGAGATACCATGAGAGCAGGACTTGCCTTCAATAAAGGGTGGTCAGATAACAACTGGAATAGGGAACAGAGATTTGGCATAAAATACATGGGGAAGGTGTTTAAAACAAACATGATTTGGCCATAATTCAGAGTGGTATCTTAATTAATAATGGTATCTTAAATTATTTTGTACAATCATTTTCAGGTAGAGCATAACCAAGGGGAAATCAGATCTCCTCTAGTAGCTAATTAGAAGTGGTTTCTGAGAGAAAGCCAACTTCATTTCTAAACACTGTCATCTGTGTTTCATTGAAATGAAATACAATTAATTCATACAGATGTATGCAGATGCATGTTAACAAGCTAGGGCAGTTCAGAAATTTCTTATGACCACAGGCAGGGAGATATTACTGGCCATTGTAGTCAACATAGGTGACTAACTTTGACACACAAATTGTCCCTTCTTTCCTTGTGTATGAAAAAATGAGTGTTTTATACAGTATTATGTAGTATTATTTTTGTTCTCTGCATCAAAAAGCTGCAGGGAACAATTTCATTCATCGAAAAGATGATACTGAGAAGATCAAATTAAGATCCATGATATAGATGTAGGAATCCTAGATGCTTGTTTAAATTTTAGTGATGTTTTTGGTAGAGTAGAAGTTCAACATAATGGGATTTGTAGTTGGTGGAGAGATTGCTTTAAAACATGGGCAACAAGTTAATACACACACACACATCCCAGAGCTGATATTCAGGTGTTGCACATAAGTCCCACTATAGTGGTTGTTAAAACATTGATATGCTTATGTATTAGCAGATAAATCATCCCTGTCTTAAATGTCCCAAGCTTCCCTTGACCTCTTCTCCTTTAGGATTCCTAGACTGTCTAGTCTTTATAGAGTCATTGGCTGGCCTAGCTGGACTTTGCCACCCTGATCCAGCACCAATTCTTATGGGTTGGACAACTTCACTCTATGGATTGTTGTATATTTTGAAGATCACTACTGATTTAACCAGAGAAATCAAGGAATGATTATTCACTTCACCAAAACATTTTCGATGGTTTTGATCTGAAAGATCATCAAAGAATTCCTTTAAAGAACCTATAGAAAATGGCTAAGCTTAAATGTCAAACTTTTCAGCAAGCTATCTGAATGAATTAGGTAAGAATGATTTGATTACCATTCTGAGTACCACAGATAGTGGATGAATTACCCAAATAATTACTCACGGCTCCTCTTCCTTTTGGCTTTGGCAACCAAGATTTAGTCCATAAAAGAAGTATGTAACTGCTCAATGCAGAAAAGTCAGTTCAGTCTCTAATCTCTTCTTCATGTGTGGACACTGATCTACATATTTCAAAATGTTTTTTCTATTAGGGAAAAATTCTTTCTTCTCTCTCATTCTACACTTTTCTGAATGCTATTTGTATAACACCAAAGCAAACAGGACAGTTTGTAACATTCATGAGACAACTGAAGGAAGTGAACTTACTCTTGTGGTCTTAATTTTGTTGCCTGTAGCGCACATCCATCCAGAATTATCAGGGAGTGTCTTACATTCTTCTCCCTCTAGACAGGGCTCCATCTCACACCACCATTTCCCAATCACTATGGAGGCTGTGTGGAAATAGGAAACAACTGTGTTTGCAATTCATCAAACAACTTGGGCACTGATGCTGTGCCCTCTACAGGTTTAATACTCTCAGAAGCACATTTGGCCCACTTTCATCTTCCATGACTAGCTAAGAAAATTTAATTAAGAAAAAATACTATTTTAACTTGTAAGTTTCCTAATACAAACACAATTATGTTGTCTGCTTTCCTCAAGCAGCATCTTATCCAAAATCTCCTCATATGATGAAAACACATGGAATGGGGTGACTAACTTTTTGGGTCATCAGAGACTTTTGGGTCATTAGTTTTTGTAGATCAGGGACCTTACACTATTTCCTTTCAATGAAGGAGACAAACGAGCTAAGTATTCTTCAGAATGACTGACGTATTCTTTTCAGAAAGGCCAGTTTATCCACCCAGCATTAGGGTTTATCGCTTCTGCTATGGCCTTGGAGAATTTCAAAGACCTAGCAAAAGAAAAATGAACTGACTGAAAAGCAAAGTTGCAAAGTAAAACTCAAGAGTAATGATAAATGGAAATTTATTTCTTTAAAATCAAAAGTACAGTTTATATGGGTTATGTTTTCCTTTATACATGTTTGGTATGGCATGGGTAGAACAAACGAAAACTCTGATAAAACAGCTCTACTTTTCAGGGTGATATTTGGGTGGCCACATTAAGAAGCTGGCAATGAATTTAATACAAGTTGTAGCCACAGCACCCTGGCATCTGATCCTGCCTGATATTAGCAGCTAAGCAGGTTCAGCCTGGTTAGTGCTTGGATGGGAGATCACCTGGGAATAGTAGGTACTGAAGGCTAGGGAGAAGGACTTGGCAATCTACTCCTGACTATGAGCCACTGAAAACCCTATGAATAGCAGAGAAGCACTGACATAGTTCTGGGCATGGCACAGTGTTGGAGAGTGTTTCGTTCTGTTGTACACAGGGTTGCTATGAGGCCGACTGGACTTGATAGCACCTAACCACAGCAACAACACTTACAACACACATTTTTTGATAATGAGATTTTATAAAACCAGTGACTAGACTTGCTCAATACAAATCAAGAATCTCTACATCAAGAATCTTCCTTAGTGCCCTAAATAGAAAATGATTTCTACAAAAGCACCAGTTATTTCTGTATCTCCTCAAGGTATTAGCTCTTTACAAATTCAGCTAGGTTTTTCCATTCAAAATCCTCAAAATGGCAGCCAGCATTTTATTTGTGATACTTTCTTACTGGTGGTTTTAACACTGTGACAGGATTTTAGTTCCTTAAATACCCATCCCTCATCTCCCATGCCCCAAAGTGAATCTATACCATTATGTTTAAGTCTCACAGTGGCAAGTCAAATGGCATCTGTTAACGTCATAGAATGAAATGGTATAAACCCGGCAGAGAAGCAGGAACATATTAAAATTCTCTGCCCATCTTGCATTTGCTAAAGGGATTAGATTGCATGATAGTTGAAAAGCAGAATGGTTTCACATCCAGACATCTACCTTCATTTAGGCTTTCCTTCTATACTTCTTTACTCTAGTCTTTCCCTCCCTCAGAACCCAAATGTTCCTTCATCTTTGCTTTGAGTAAAATTGCTATGCAACTATTATATAGGCAAAGCCATATCTACTCCTTTATATGGTCGATTTAAGAAAATTTCAAAGGGTAGTTCTTTCATATTTGATTTTTGCTTTATATGTGAACAGGCCAAAGTATGTCAAATGCAAGTTCATTGATATGGGTAGCAAGTATAGGAAGCAAAATATTAGAAAGAGTGCCATCCATTTATGAGACAGAATGATACTTGGATGAAACAGACAGTAATAATAGAAGACACAAAGCCTCCATAGGGTACAAAATGTTATGAGAGTTTTTCATTGTTTTTCTTTTTAGCAGCAGGTCTCTATATTGGGGCATGGAGTAGTGGTAAAAGGAATTATTTATATGGATGAACAGGTCACAAAATTAAACAAGAACAAATGTTTTGGCAGCAAGAAAACATAGTGTTGACAGAGAACAAAAATAAATTGTAAAATTTCTGGTAATGTGAGATAAGAATCAGGGTTTGGTGGTGTTTACTGAGAACCTTTAATCTGCACCTCCCTTTTGGCTGGTGCTTAATCACAGACTAGTCACATTTACTACCAATTCTGATGCTTATCCCTTAAAATCCACTAATATTTCAATATTGTTGCCTGAATATAAACCATCATAAGTGGAAACCCTCTCATCTTCGCTCTGAGGAGAAAGAGACTTTTACAACAATTCTTTCATTTAGCATGTTGTCATCCCCATTTTTTCCCCAGAGGCATGCTAATAATGAACCCTTGACAATGAGGTCACCCTGAGGTATTTCTACCTTTTTCTAAAGACCATCATTCCTCCCCTTCTTTCAGACTGCTCTCTGCCCTCTTGGAGTTGACCTACTTTGTTGCAAGCTAACAAAGTAGTTTCCCTTTCTCTTAGGCATTAATATCTCCTAAATGAAAATGTGCTGGGATTTAGCTCAGTTGGTAGGGTGCTGCGCTGTAGTCTCTGAGGTCCCAAATTCAATTCCCAGCACCGCAAAAATGGGAGAAGGGCTTGGCAATCCACTCCCAAGGCAATCCTGAAACAGTCAGCCATTGAAAACCTTATGAGTGTCATTATGAGTTGGATACCAACTCGACAGCACCCAACAACAACAACAAATGAAAATATATATACTAAGGAGAAAAAGTCTCCAAACATAGATATCACTTTAATTCAAAGTTCTGAAGATCTGCTGGCTCATAAGGGGGAAAAACTTTTCTAAGAATAAAAATGTCCCCAGATCTGCTTATAATATCTAAAAATTCATGTTACAGTTGTTGCTTTTAAATTGAGTCTGATGATTTGGCATGACTTTCTGACTCATTGAAATCTAGTTCGTTCTTCTAGCATTGGTATTAGACCAACTTTGTTCCCGATTTATGTATTACATGGTCATCTTAATATGCACCTCTTCGTGTCCTAGGTAAATTATACTAATTCTGATTTCTTCATATACTCATATTTCCTGCACTATCTTTTACATGATTCATAAAGAGAAATTCAAAATTGCCTCTTCTTCTCCCAAACTGGAAGCTACTTAAAACTTTTAGATTATGAAAAGAGGAAGGATTTAACAAAATGAGCAAATACCAATGTTATTTAACTGTTTTTAATATCTTTTTCTTAGGGAGACACACTTATAATAAAAAGTAGATATGAATAATTTTTAAATGTCTCACTTTATAATAATAAAATTATAACTAGCATTTACTGAATACCTCTTATGTATTTCCATATTTGGTACTTTAACTGTATTACTTCATCTTCATAGCAAACTTAAAAAGTGGTTATCACTAAGAACAAGATGTGGAAACCAAACTCTGACTGGTTAACTTTTCCAATCTTACATATATAGGAGGTATAGGAATTTGCACTAGAATCCAGGCCTGCTTAACCACAAAATCTATTTTTTTCATCATTATAGTGCTACTGCATTCTACTTTTCTGCTCAGTATTCAGAAAAATTTTAAAAAGTTATTGTCTGCTGAGGGAATGAATTCTCTCTGCTATATTACTGTAGAAAATCATTTCACATCAAATACACTCATGAAAATAAAAGCATTTAGTTTTTTGGAAAATTAAGTCAACATGGGTAATAGCCAGTTTATCACACTTGCTTTTATCCAGTTCTGAGATTTGCAATGCTTGATCCCATTAGTTACAACATTTTAGCCAAAATTCTCACAAGTGAACAATTTTGGTAGCCATGAGAAACTTGTGAAGCAGAGGCATAACTGCTACAAAGCATTTTTTTAATCACTTGGAAGAACTGAGTTAATTAAATATCAGCTGCAAAAACTGACTTTCTTTTTTTTCTGTAGTGATTAGGAAAGAGGATCTTTAAGGTCCCTTTTGACTCTCAGATTCTGTGATTCATTTTATGAATGCACCATGTGCCTGATCATCGACACTTTCAAGAATGTTGATCTTTCCTAGAGACTCTTAAAATCACTAAAGCTACTTTAATCATGAGTCTTGATTTCTTCCTTATGCTAGGTCATACTGCCATAGAAGAAAAGAAATACTGTAAAAGAAGAATCAGTCCATCATTCAGTATAAATCCTAAAAAGAGCAGAAATCTTTGGTGGTGGTATTTCTGTTATTGCTATTTACTGATGAGGCATTTTCCCATGGAAATACAGCAAGATACTAATAAGCAGTGAGCTTAATAGAGCAAATAAACATTTTATTGATCAAGAATAGCAGTCCCTCTTTATCATTTCAATAGATAATATTTGAGTCTCAATTCAGTAAATGTTTATCAAAGCACTATCTGAGTTACTGAAAGTGATAAAATAAAGAAAAAGTCATGGTCCCTGCCAAGTTTATGACTTACTCCAGGTTTCTCAGTAGGGGTGCTATTGGCATTTAGATATGAATTAGAGTAATAAAATATAGATGAGCCAAGTGATCTTCTGGAAGTAAATATATGATGGTGCTAAAAGAGCAGGCTCATACTGATGAGTAGAAAGAGGATAATCTTAAAATGACTGTGAAAGTTCCTGAAAGCAAGGAATTTGAGCTTCTTTCTTTCTTTCTTTCTTTCTTTCTTTCTTTCTTACTTTCTCTTTCCTTTTCTTTCTTTCTTTTGGAGCAGTGAAGCACTGAACATTCTACAATCCAGATTCAATGAGCAAAAGGAAGACAAAATTAAAGAGGGCTTGGGGAAGATGATTGTGGCAGTGGTATGCAAGACAGAAGAGGAAAAAAGCAGTAGAAATGCCAGTTAAATACCACTACATTCAAAAAGAGAAGACATTCATTTTTTTGTTGCTGTTGCTGTTTGTTTTAAGACAGTATCTCACAATGTAGCCCAGGAGGGCCTTAAACTTGTGATCTTCCTTCCTCAGCTTTCCAAGTAGCCTTAAACTTGTGATCTTCCTTCCTCAGCCTTCTAAGTAGCTGGGATTGCAGAAGCACACCACTATTCCTAGCTGGCATAAGGTCTTGATTTTAGGTTCCTGCACAAGAATTGCCAAGAAAGGCTTTGCTGAAAACAATGCTAGGAACAGCAGAGGAGACAGTGTGGCCACTAACTTAACCATCTTAACTGTGCTTCTCATGTCACTGAACTTGTGTGTCTGCCTATTGGTACTATGCATTGGCTCCCTGAAGACAGGCATCGTGCTGTCCTAATCTTTGAATGGCATGAATAGCTCAAGACAGGTTTATGAATGAATGAATGAATGAAAGATGAAACAAAGAGAGAGAGAAAAAGATAGTGCTTGTAATAAATGGTTGAAAGGATTACATGAGAAAATGTATTCAAAGCACAAAACAGACTTTGGCCTTCAGTAAATGTTCAATAAATATTAGCTGTCATCATCTCCATTGGTGTCATCATTTTTATAGCTCTAAAGGAAAAAACTGCTTTATGCAGAAAAGGCAATCCTTCACAAAGTTAGAGAGTAAACCATTGTTCTTCAATATTATGCCAAACTCTCAGCTTGCTTCTGTGACTTATGAGAGTTTGAGCATAAATTAAGTGGTTGAACATATGATTGCATTCATGTTCCCAGAAGTGGGTTATAAGTACATCAATCAAGACAAATTTCCAGCCTCATATTTATGCAACCTGTCATGCAATTTAAAGCCACAGTTAGAACTCTATTAGAGGAATGGGACAGCTCTCCAGCCTCCCTTTTTGCACAGGTTGTTGGAACAGCTGTTACAATGCTTTTCTTCAAAGGACCTACAGCGACTCTTTGTGTCTTATTGTCTTTATCAAAGCAAACAGGTAATGAAAGGGATTGAATATCCTTCCCTGCAGTTATGCCAAACTTCCTCTTTCTTAGTAGCCACATTGAAGGATATGATCCAGTTTGGAGGTGTTATGTATTGTTAAGACTTCAAGCTCTGTGATATGTGAGACAGGGACCCAGGTCTAATCTAAACTCTATCACTTTCTAATAATATGGCTCTGGAAAGTTGTTTAGTTCAAGACTCAGATTGCTTAGGAATAACTAGAGCTATAAAAACCACAAATGATTATTGTGAATTTTAGATCAAATTAGGGACTTAGCAGGCTGTCTAATGAACTTTGTACTCAACAAATGGGAATTATTGCTATTATTTATCCACATATCCATTATTCAGCTATGTATGCAGTCATCCAATTACTTTCATTCAGTTAACAGCTTCTATTCAATGCAAGTTTATACTAGTTCTAGGATGCATTTTTTAAAAAACAGATTAGAGTATAGATCCTGATAGGATCTACAATATATTTCAAAGACATATATGGAATTAATAGCTGATGATGGGATTGACCAGCATTGAATTCCTCCTACAAATTCTATTCTAATGCTTTGCAAACTAAGGCAATTTTACCTTGATAAAGGTAAAAATAAAGGTAAAGGTTGTGAAACAGCACTGTGACTGTCCACCAGCCACCAGGTCAGCAGATGCAGACAGGATTGCTTTGTATACCAATGGTTGGTGTCAGAGAGACTGAGGTGGGGGTCATTGCCTTGGGGTGCACTGCCCCTCAAGTGAGTTTCTCAACCTCCTTTTATTAGGCTCTTACTACAACATTAACCATTCTTATGAGTCAGGGGAAAAAGGGCTGAAGTATATTTTCTTGGGAGTCAGGGAAGAGTTATTTATTATTTATGTTAACATGTTCTGCCCACTGCATGTAGGCAGAACTATGTCAGATCTACACATAGGCAGGATCTATGTCCAAGGTCAGAGATAACAAAAGGGGGCTTTTAGGCTTTTCAAGGGCCGAAGCCTGCCCCGGGCACCTTCCCTTAGATTTTCTCTAGCCATCCAGCCATGCCTTCCATTGCAAAACAGGTAGAATTTAAAACCACAAAGTAATTGTGGTACAATTTCCTTGAGTGGCAGCTTTCCTTGAAGGTGTTTGGAGATAAATGTTATCTTGTCATTGACTGCTGTGCTGGACGTAAAGTAATGAGATACAGTTTCCAAACTATAGCATCCTACAGACCCTTGTGGGAGCTACATGATAAAATATAAAGATCAGATAACATATGCTGACAAATTGTGATGTATACAAAGATACAACACATTATAAGGGAAATAATACTTGGATCTAATTTAGGTTATCAGGGTGGTAGTGGTAGGAGAGTTCCTCCTGGATAAAGTAACTTAACAACTAAGCAATTCAAATTGGTTCAAACTAAAACAAGTAAGTATTTATTCCATAAATTGGCACTTGATATGAATTTAAGATAAAACAGAAAATAGCAACAAATCTTTTTACCTATTATGGGCTATTCTAAGCTGTTTTACCAGACATGGGTGTAGTTGCTACTTTGAAAAAGGCTGTCTGCTCTGGTGGCAGAATTTTCAGACTTTTGCCAACTCAAGAGAGCTTGCCTAATTCCTGCCAATATTAAGATTCTTCTTCAGCTAGGTATCTGTACTGGACTTTGGGGTCACTCTGCACTTCCACTATGTGATGACTTTTTTTTTCCTTGAGTCCACTTATAAGCCAAACACTGGATGTTGAACTGGCTTTCAATGAATAGATGGTTTTATGTTAGAATTAAATTTAGCTACATGTGTTATTGGGCTGGGATTTAGCTCAGTCGGTAGAGCACCGCGCTATAGTCTCTGGGGTCCAGAGTTCAATTCCCAGCACCGCAAAAATGGGAGAAGGGCCTGGCAATCCACTCCCAAGGCAATCCCGAAACAGTCAGCCATTGAAAACCCTATGAGGGTCGCTATGAGTCGGATACTGACTTGACGGCACCTAACAACAACATGTGTTATTACAGTTGTGTAATTATATGATTTTTAATAAATGGTTAAGAGGAACACAAAGAACCATGCTTATTAAAAAATTTTCCCACTACATATCCCCTGGATCTTCTAATTTAACATTCCACACTTAAAATATCTAAGATCAACTCTGAAGTTAACAGTCAATGTTGTTGTTGTTGTTAGGTGCCGTCGAGTCAGTATCCGACTCATAGCGACCTTCTATACCACAGGCGAAACACTATTGTCAGTGCTTCTCTGCTGTGCATAGGGTTTTCAATGGCAGATTGATTTTTGGGAGGGGGTTGCCAGGTCCTTCTCCCAAGCCTACAGCTTCTGGTGTTCCCAGGCGGTCTCCCATCCAGGTACTAACCAGGCCTGACCCTACTTAGCTTCCGAGATCTGATGGGATTCGATGCCACAGGGCTATGGCTGTAGGCTAACAGTCAATAGAAATTTTTAATTTTGTTGATAGACAAATGTTTCCAAGGGCCTTCATTTTGTCAACATAGAAAACTTTATATTTTTTCTTCCCAATTCTAAAAGTAATACACGTTCTTTTCTAACATGCAGGTAAATATCAAAAGGAAACTAAATATCACCCATGAGCCTATTTTATAGAGGCATATGGTATGTTTTCTTACAATTTTAGTAATTGTATGTTTTCTTACAATTTTAGTAATTGTCCTCCTTAGAGGACTACATTGGTATACAAGTATTTCCTCAATTTTGAAAAGTACTTCATGAGAGTGTTATTAGATTCTATAATACAGTTTTTGCTAGAATTGCTATAGATTTACCATAATCAAATAATGTCAGTTAAGTATACTTTTCTCTTTTCATATGCAAAGTAATCACTTTTATAGTTACTGATATATTAAAATATCACTTTGGTTTATTCCGCTTTGCAACTGATCCCAAATATTAAATTATGCCCAGAAAATTCCTGGCATCGAGTTAGTTTGCAAAACTTGTGCTCACGGTCTTGGCAGTAATGGGAAAGTGGTACACTGATTGTAAGGTCTTTCATTTTAATCTCACTCCTACTAGAGAAGATTGATATAAATAAAATTTAAATAGAAAACACATTTCAGATGCCAGCAGTGAAAAAGACTTTGTCAGCCTAATGAAAAGGTATCAATTTTCTCCACTTTATTCAATAAATTGTGAGTCATTTTCTAAATGGATTAGATTAAAGGAAAGTTCAAACTCCCAGGGAGATGCTCTTGGCACTGATGGAGACTTTAGACAAGGGAGAAAGAAGAGGGCACGTAAAACCTCTTAGGCCACTTCAGATCTATAAAAATTGATACCAGCTAGGCCAGAAGTGTCTCTGACCCTGAACTCACCTACTGCCTGAGAAGTCGAATCCTGGAGAATTGAATGAGATACACTGTTTCTCTTATTTTACCTGGATGTCATGGGTGGCTGAGTGCATTACAACAGAGAACATGGAACCTTTGGGAGAGTGAGGTCCAGATAAAATCTGCTGGCTCTCAGTGCTATATATGCCTATCTTGTAGACACTTGAGAATGTGTTAACATACATATTTGATAAAACAAGAGAACAACATGATACAATACTATTGTGTTCTTGCAATCCTCCTTCCTCCGTCTCCTAAATGCCTGGGATTACAGGCATGTACCAGCGTAGCCAGCTCAACTTTTGCTTCTGAAAGCACTGATGTAAGAAACACGCAATTAATAACAGGGCATTTCTTAATGGTATCTTGATCACTGGTTTGTCTCTTTAATGGTTAGAGGAGATGCTTATTTTCTAGTGATCCCAAGAAATTACTTCACAAATTCATTTAACACAAAGATCAAAAATCTGTACCTTGTACACTGAAACTGACCAGACATCCTTGTGTTTCCTTACACAGTGAGTTTTAGTAATTGAAAGTGCCAATGTTTACAGATACGGAGATTTTATACCAAAATTAGATTTCAAGTTTGAAACAATAAAGGTAAATATAGCCACACTGGAGCAGTATGTCCATAATTCTGACTGAGTAGTGTTTTCTCCTTTCAATGGTGCTCACACTGTCTAGTTTGTCGGTTCACACCTCTCCCTAATGTCCCTGGTACTAACTCATAGGTATATACATACTTCTTGCAAGATGTGTTTTAGGTGCCCACATTCTGGCTTAGGTGTTGCCACTGCAACACCAATTCTAGTGAACTAGATGCAAACAAACAAATAAACAAAAAATCCAGAAGCCCTCCCTTTTTTTTGGATCCAGCAAATCGGAATGACATTCAATTCCTTGAACCTTTATTTTCCTCTGTGCCTTTTCACACACTGCTCTCACTGCTTACGCTGCTCTCTTGCCATCAGACAGTATAGTGAAGAACCTTGACTTCCTACGGCCCCAAACTTATTGCTTGTTCTCATGGATAATTTGTAGGGAGGGAAGCAAGTCATACATGGTCTAACAGGTTAGATGGAAAGACACTGGCAGACAGCAGACAAAATCTCCCTATCACAAACATTTCACAGTTAAATTATCCAATGTTTTCTTTTCTTTTTTCTTTCTTTCTTTCTTTTTTTTTTTTTGGTGGTACTGGGGGTTGAACCCAGGGCCTCGCGCTTGCATGCTCTGCAAGTGCTGGACCACTGAACTGCACCCTCAGCCCATTTTTTTTTCTTTCTGACACAGGATCTCACTAAGTTATGCAGAGTGCCTCTGGCCTGGAGCTTGCGATCCTCCTCCCTCTGCCTCCCCAGCCGCTGGGATTACAGGCATGTGCCACCGCGCCTGGCTATCCAATGTTTTCTAAAAAAAAATCTGTAACTGATTAGAAGATTTTTGACACTTTTAGTTACTTATTCAAGGACATAAGGTCCAGACTCACTTCTCAGCAACCCAAAATGAGCAAACAAATTTCAGTATGCCCAAAGAGCCTATAGGATTTTGCTTTTGCTCTGCTCTGTGCCTTATGAGTCTTGATTGTGTCTTTGTGCCTTGCCTCTGTCTACCACTGATTTACTCATGTGTAAGAAAACAATCTTCATGAGAAAGAACTAAATAGCATGTCAAATAACTAAATATCTCCGAGTTATTTGGCACTGTGTAGAATGTTTCTGGACCACATGTGACCAAACTTAAGCTTTCCTTCTTTTAAGGCATCTATTATCTTACGTTTCCCTTTCCTCATATACTGAAGTGTTTTTCCCTCCTATCTCCTCAGTAAGTTTCACACTTCTTGAGATCAGGGATTGCACATTTCCAGCTGTACATTTAAGGTACCAAGCTGAATACCTGCCACACAGTGTTTGTGACCAGAATTAGAAATTGGCTACAGAAAACCCATTTCCCATCCTTTTTCTCCTGTGATAATTCCTATTCTAGAATCTGAACCTCAAAGTAATTTCCCTGTAACTGAGGTTGAGTGTATGGTCCAATTCTATTCTATGAAAGTAAGCAAAGATCTGCTAAGGAGGGTGGTTTGGAAAAGGTTTTGGTTTCCTGTTAAAAAAGACAATGAGTCAGGCATGGTGGCACATACCTGTAATCCCAGTGGCTGGGG
>VMDO01005625.1:65022-109825 GCA_007922755.1 Pedetes capensis
TTGAATATATATATATATATATATATATATATATATATATATATATATATATGGAAACTTCAGGAAAAACATGTTGCAATGCTGGCACTTATGTCGCAGAGCCAATGTCAATGACCTATACATCAGGACCTCTTGTACAAAAAAAAAAGAAAAAAAAAAGAAAATCAATTCTTACTGTTTAAGCTACTGCAGCTGAGCTTCCTGTTATGTGTTGCCTAACAGAATCCTATGTTACACCAAAGGTACTAAACATTTGTGGACCCACTGAGTGACTGAAAGAATCTAGATGATCAACTGTACCAAGACTACATCACTGCCATTTCTACTTATTTAGCACTGAATATTCACAATGACTGAAGGATTATATATTTTTTTACATTAAAATTCAGACATGCAGTTGAATGTCAATCCTGAGAGTGGCTTTCTGTCACTACGATTCCATTTGCCTTCACTTTACATGCACAGTCATACTATCCTTTGCAACACACCAGATACAGAAGGAACAGACTGGCCACAGCTGTATGTACATCAGGCATTTTCCCGAAACCCTTCAGTGTCTGTGGTGATGTTGGGTGTTCTTAATTACAATCCAGATCTGCTCACAAAGGAGTAATACTAATTGTTACGGTCTACAGAAGTAAATTCAATTTTACTAAGCTGGTAAGATTCATCTGGATGTCTCCAGCAAGAGGAGAGTACACAGCAATAGCTGTCATGGTGAAGCATTTCCTAAGGCTGCCTGTACCATAGGAAAGAAACTGGGAAAAGACTGAAAATCAATAATCAAAGGAAAAAGAGAAAGACAGCAACAAAAGGAAAGGTTGCTAATATTTATTATCTGTTTGTTTAAAGTCATTTTCTCTCCTACCAGTGACAGGTTGAAATCCACTCCTACCTGAGTCTGAGCCACAGGGAGAGAATCTGAAAATCTTTGTGAATTGATATGATTTGCTGAGAAGATAGTTAAAAAACTTTGTTTTCCTTTATGTTATGAGTTTTCAAGCTGGTTCTAGCCCAAGGACCAAGCTAGAAAATTATTTTCATTTCATTTTCCCAGATGACAAATTTTCTCAAAGAAAAAATAATCGCCAGCACAACGTGGCTTAATATGGAATCCTGAGGAAAGGCAAGCTGCTTTGTATTATAGGGTTTTGTGTACTCACAAGACTCTCTTTCTATTAAGAAGGATTATACCAAAATTACCTCCTTTTAGTTATGAATCTTATTATGTAGCTCTTTTTGATTGTCCCCCTCAATTCACAAAGGTAAGTCATGTAGAATATGTAACCCCATATTATGGTTTTTATGTTTGTGTTTTCCTCATCCCCCCAAATTCCTCTGTTGAAATCCTAACCTGTAGGAGGTAGGGCCTCTAGGAAGTAATTCAATCGTGAAAGTAGATCCCTCATGAATGGGATTAGTGCTCTTATAAAAGGGATCTCAGAGAGCTTTCTCTGTTCTCTTCCATGTGAGGATATAAGAAGAAATTGGCAATGTACAAACCAGTAAAGGGTTACTACCAAAGCCTGACCATGCTGGCACTCTAGTCTCAGACTTCTAGTCTCCAGAACAGTGAAAAATAAATTTCTGTCTTTCATATGGCCCTCAGGCTACAGCACTTTACTATGGCTACTCACACTAATTACAACAGCTCACAGTACATAAAAATCAATTCATTTCTGAAATGCACTGCATTAGGTAAGGTGGTGGTGTTGGGTGCCATCGAGTCAGACTCTACTCATAGTGACCCTATGTAAAGTAGAACAAAATACTATCCAACACTGTGCCATGCACAACATCATTTTATGTTTGAGCCCATTGTTGTAGTCACTAATTTTCTTCTCATTTTGAGTCGTGCCACATCAGCAAAAGCAGGTCCCAGGGGCTCTACTCCATTCCTATCACTAAGGTCTACTCTATTTTGAGGAGACAACTCATCCCCTGCCATTTCTTGAATGTCTTCAAGCCTGGGGGGCTCATTTTCTGGCACTATATTTGACAGTGCTTCTCTGCTATTCATAGGATTTTCCGTGGCTAATTGTTTTGGTGGTGGGCTACTGGGTCCTTCTCCTTAGTCTGTCTTAGTCTGGAAGCTCAGCTGAATCTTTTCTGCCATGGGTGGCCCTGCTGGTATCTGAAATATCTGTGGCATAGCTTTCAGCATTACACCAATACATAAGCCCTTACAGCACAACAAGCTGAGAGACATGTGGGGGATTAGATAAGGTAGTTGATTTGAAAAAACAAAAACCATAAAACAAACAAATGGGAAAACCTATGAGATATTCATGAGCAATTATCTTAGTCCATGCAGATGCTATGACAAAAGGTTGGATAGCTTATAAACAATAGAATCTTATATCTCATAGTTCTGGAAGCTGGGAAGTTCAATATCAAGGCATTGGAACATTCATTGTCTGGTAAGGGACCATTTCCTGGTTCATAGATGTTATATTCTTGCTGCATCTTCTTGTGGCAGAAAGAGACAAGGCCGCTCATTGGGGTCTCTTTTATAAGGGCACTAATTCCGTTCATGAGGCCTTCCCCCACCTCATCTCATCATCATCTGGAAGCTTACATCTCCTAATGTTACCACACCAGGGATTAGGCTTCAACAGAGAAAACTGAGAGAGACACAGACATTCAGACCATAGCAGCAATTTTCTAATTAGCCCGATGGCACTTAACAACAACACATTGTATTTTGCCTGCAGTTGTAGCACTGTGGCATCCGATCCCGTCCATCAGATCTCAGAAGCTAAGCAGGGTCAGTCCTGGTTAGTACTTGGATGGAAGACCAGCTGGGAATACCAGATACTGTAGGCTTAGGAGAAGGACCCAGAAACCCACTACCAAAAAACAACCATTGAAAACCCTATGAATAACAGAGAAGCACTGATAATAATGTTTCACCTGTTGTACATAGGGTTGCTATGAGTCAGACATTGACTCCATGGCACCTAACAACAACAACACATTGTATTTTGCCTGCATCCATACCACTGTGGTGTCTGAATCTGTCCAATCTTGGAAGCTAGGCAGGGTAGAGCTTGGTTAGTACTTGGATGGGAGACCACCTGGGAACACCAGGTGCTGTAGGCTTGGGAGAAGGACCTGGCAACCCACTCCCAAAAACAATCTGCCACTGAAAATCCTATAAATAGTGGAGAAACAGTAACAATAGTGTTTCATCTGTTGTAAGTAGGGTTGCTATGAGTCAGACACTGACTCCATGGCACCTAACAACAACAACAACATTGTATTTTAGATCAAGAAGGTCAACATCTGGATATGCACAGATTCATGTAGCACCCTGTAATATTTGGGAGTGGAAGAAGAATTACTGGTATTTACAATGAAATTTAGTCTTATCACTTATATTAACTGCTAAAGTAGCTGCCAGATAAACATCTAAGAGGCAGGCTTTATGGACAAATAAAAAGCTCAATTTGTTTTGTGCTCATCTGTCATTTAGCCCTCATCCCCAGCAATAATTCCACCTTTTCCCCTCTGACAGAAATAGCTGAGTTTACATTTAGGGGAACAACTTTACCTCATTCTCTCACTCCTTGTGTGATGTGACCTTGTCCCAGCTTCTTTGCATATTCCTTCTCTCTTGTCTCTGACTGGTTCAGATGTGAACAAATGCAGCCAATGGGTCAGTTTAGGGGCACTGATTGGCTGTTTAGGGAGGAAGCAATTCTTTTTGTGATGAGTTTACTAAATTGGTATGTTGTAAACCTCAACATTCAGAGCCTTCATTTAAAGTAGTCCTGCTTGGAGTCAAGGCCACATGTAAGAATGCAAAGTCAAGAGATGGTTTTGAAGAGACTGATTCTTGAGCTCTATCAGACAATCTGAGTTCAGAAGTACTTGAAGCTAACTTGACATTCAGATGTTTTAGTTGGAAGCCATCAAATTTCCTGCTTTCTTAAGACTATTTGGTGCCTTGTAACTAACAATGGAAAGAATACTCATTAATATGATTACTACATAATTTTGATGCAAATGGTGGCATCCTTGTGAGCTTTATTTTAAAGCTTATTTGAAACAAAATGAAATAAATCTATTACACATATCCACACAAATATATACCTATTGTATGCATGTCTTGAGTAGCAAATCATTATAAGATTGTTGCTAAGAGTGAAATCTCCGGAGTTACACAGACTCTTTAGCTTCAGATCCTGCTTCTCCTGTATCATGTTAGCCAAAGCATTAACTTCTTTCTGTCTCAGTTTTCTTACAACTAAGATAGGATAAGGACCTTGCTTACAGGGTTGTAGGATTGAAGATATGTGTGTGTGTGTGTGCGTGTGTGTGTGTGTGTGTGTGTGAGTGTGTGTGTGTGTGTATGATCCTAGCTCAATTCCTGGTACAAAGTAAACGTTCAGTAACCTAGTATTGCCTGCAGCCATAGCCCTGTGGCATCCAATCCCGTCAGATCTTGGAAGCTAAGCAGGGTCAGGCCAGGTTAGTACTTAGACGGGAGACCGTCTGGGAACACCAGGTGCTGTAGGCTTAGGAGAAGGACCTGGAAACCCATTCCCAAAAATCAATCTGCCATTGAAAACCCCAGGAACAGCAGAGAAGCACTGACAATAGTGTTTCACCTGTTGTACATAGGGTCGCTATGAGTCAGATACTGACTCGACGGCACCTAACAACAACAACTTAGTATTGTTATTATTATTTCACAAGTAATCATCAGCTGACCCCATCCAGATACACTTCATTATATATCAGTTAAACATAAATGCACTGCATTGCTGGTACTATATTGTGGCTGAGGACAAACTGAATAAATTTTACTATGTGCACTTGAGACGTTCTCAGTTTGATGAAAGATATAATTCAGTTGCAATCAATGTGCTCAATGTAATGATAAAATGAGTAGTACTTTGAAATCATAATAGTCATGGAACAATTACAGTGGGCCAGACACTGTACTAAGTGAATTGTATTGGTTCTAAAGTTTCAACCTCATCATAGTCCTATATATTACTCCAGTTTAGATAGGAGGACACTAAAGATAAGGAAAACTATGTGACTTTCTTGTGCTCAGACAGCTAGTAAGAGGGAGAGTCAGGAATCAACCAAAATAAATTGTCTCCAGACATGATTAGAGGGTAGAAAAGTGATGTCTGAGATAAGTACTAAAAGGTAAAGAGAAATTTGCAAAGTCAGCAAAGCAGAGATGGGTAATCTCATCGGAAGTAAATCTTGTGCACAACCCAGAGGTGTAAACTTGAATGTCATATTCTGGCAAATATTAGTGGTTGTGGGTTTCTAGCACAAAAGTGGATGTGTTTGTGAGTGAATGGTGATAGATGGTGGTGGGTGAATTTCATAGTAGTTTTCCTAATTAACTAGGCAATTACTGTATCAAATAAAAGATGTGATGAAGCTGATGGAAATGATCCCTTCTGATGTGGAGTAGCACTCTTATCTCAGGCTATACTGTTTCTCTGTCGGATGAATTTCCCCTTCTGGGCCATGGTTCTGCATTTGGAAAGGGCAATTTAGTAGCTGGTGCTGTGCATGAACTAATTCATTAGGCAGAAGCAAGCAGTCTGCCCTCATTGAATACTTCCTTCAGACTAGATCTCCATCAGATGCTGCCTGGAGGATGATTGCTCAGCAAGTGAATTGCTCATCTTACTATAGGCCACTCAACTGCAGGCTGGCACTGCTTCCCCTGCACCCACTGCAAAATGAACTGTGGATTCCTGGTCTCTAAACAAGGATCTAAGGCAAATTAAATTGCACAAGGCTGTAGCTGAACACAGTGTATTGGGCTTGGGGTGCAGCTTAGTGGAAAAGCACTTGTCTTGTATACATCAAGCCTTGGGTTCAATCCCCAGCAATGCATAAAAAGTAAGTAAAAAACATAAAGTAGGTTGTCATTTCAGTGATTATTTCCTCTACTACAATGAATTTATATATAAAGGAAACTTTATTTCCTTGTTACAAATGGAAAACTGGTATTACTTGCTCTATTGTTTTAAGACACTGGAGATGAACAAATTTTAGAGAGGTCTTAAATGCATGATTGTACCCAAGTGGATATTCTCCTTAAAGATATCAGAATTGAAGGAAATTGAGAGAGGAGCAATGTATTCACTCTGTTCTTCTTTGCTATTTAGTGCTACCTCTATTACTACTTCATGTGATCTCATTTATCTTCAGTGGTATGACCCCCTAGGCACTGAATACAATGATACATTCCTGTCCTCTCTTGCCCTTTTTATTGCCTCTTCTAGAAACAGGAGAAAGAACTAGAGCTGTTCTTAGATACCACTCAATATCCAGATTGCTTTCAATCCAAGATATTTTTATTTAGATCACATTCAAGCATCAGACACATTAGTTAAATAGATATGCAAAAGAAAGTGTTAAATATGAAAGAGCTACAACACTTACAGCTGAAGGTTTCCATCTGGCATTCACATTAAAAAATGTAGAAGCCAAGGCTAGCATTTCTTGAAGGACAGCTCTGTTTGAAAAGTATCTCTATGATAGATAAAAAGCACCAGAATGAGAAGTCATCAGTCTAGTATTTTAAGACACATTTAATCACAGAATTTGGAAGAAGCTTCTAGTAACTGAATGTCCAGGAAAAAATATTAAGCAATCAAGTTTTATCAGTGATGACCAATAAAAGAAAAAAGCTAACCTCAGCTCTAAATCCCATTATTGAGATGGGTTGAACAACCTCCAATATTGCTTAAAGGGCCAATGGCCTTGAATGCTTTGCATTCTGGGAGAAATGAATTTCAAAGATGAAGGAGGAATGAATTTGCCACTGCAGAGATGTATAGAAGCATTCTCTCATGGGATCAGACACCAAATTTTATCAGCTTTTAGTTATCAAAGTGAAAATATGAATCACATCTGAGAATTAAGGCCCAGTACTGTCTGCAAATAATACTTGGTTTCTACACATTTGAAACTCCTTAGGCTATTACATTTTATGTCACTCTCAAAGGGAGTGCCAGTTTCAAGGGTATCTTTTATTCAGAGTTTCAGAGATTTCAACAGGAATGAAAGAAGGGGATAATATTTGTTCAGCAAACTCTAAGTGTTCTCTACACAGTGCTTCATCTAGTGCTTACAGCAACTTTGGGAAGAAGGTTATTGTTGGCCACATTTTATAGAATGGAAGATTAAGATTTTAGTAATCAGCCCATGCTAGTGAACTGTAAGCCTGCAGCTATATCACTATGATGCCCGATCTCGTCAGATCTCAGAAGCTAAGCAAGGTCAGGCCTGATTAGTACTTGGATGGGAAACTGCCTGGGAACACCAGGTGCTGTAGGCTTGTGAGAAGGACCCGGCAACACACTCCTAAAACATAATCAGCCATTGAAAACCCTACAAATAGCAGAGAAGCAACAACAATACTGTTTTACCTGTTGTACATAGGGTTGCAATGAGTTGGACACCGACTCGGCATCATCTAACAACAACAAGTGAACTGCAAAGTTTGGGGTTCAGGTTTTTATGAAGTCCATATTTATGTGCCTTTCATTCTTTAATTCCTACTGGAATTATAAGGTTGGGTGATGTCAGCATCAACTTGTAACACAGCTGTTAGTTCTACCTCTCTGGCATCTGGACCTTTGACTTTTGGCAACAATTCTGGTTTTTCTTGAATGAACTACTGTCCCCATGATGTTAGATGCTTCAAGTAGAGCTGACCCCGGCCCTGGGAAACAAAGGTAGTCATATGACCAACTTTGTCAATTAGATTTCTCTACCTCTTTGTAAAGACAATTGCAAAAGAAAAAAAAATTAGCTGCTCTTCCCACTCAGAAATGAAATATCATTCCTCTCCTGCTGACCTCACAGTGGTCCTAGTGACTTGCTTTGCCAATGGAATGCATTCAGAGGGACTTTCTAGGGCTTCTTAAGGTAGATCATAAAAAACACTTGCAGCTTCCATTTTTTAGAACCTGTTCTCTGGTAGTCCTGAGATGCCTCACTATCGTGAGACTCCCATACTGGAAAGGATATGACATGTGGGTGCCACAAGAGATAATCTCAACTGACTCACAGCGACTCCGCGTACAAGAGACGGAACACTATTGTCAGTGCTTCTTTGCTATTCATAGGGTTTTCAATAGCTGATTGTTTTTTTGGAGTGGGTTGCTGAGTCCTTCTCTCAGGCCTACAGCACCTGGTATTCCCAGGTGTTCTCCCATCCAAGTACTAACTAGGCCCAACCCTGCTTAGCTTCTAAGATCTGACAGGATCAGACGCCACAGACGCCACAGTGCTTCTGACCCTGGATTTTCCTCAGGCCACTGCACAGCCTTTAACTGACACACATATGAGATGGTGACAGAAACAGCTCCATACTTTTGATAATGGGGAGAGAGAACTGCAGAGAGCTAATGATAGCAGCATCTATTTTTTAAAGTACATTTTCTTAATCTAGCTGAAGATTATTCTTCATGTTGATAAACTAGTCAGTACTTTTAAAAGCTAATGCATAATATTGTTTAAAGAGTGGGATTTTTGGAAGCACCTCAGTTCTTACTTTTGGGAAACAAATCTAAATCCTAAATGATGACAGAAATAGAATATGGTTTGCAAATGAATCAGTAGGTGATCTGTGCATCACATGAAGCAATTAAGCAAGTGAAGTGGTTAAAAGCTTCAACTGTGTTCAGACAGGCTTAGGTTTAAGAGACCCTGATCAAATGATTTAACTTCTATGAGGCTTGATGCCTTCTTCATCAAAAAGATGAAAAGATGATCATAGTGTTCCTAGTAGGTTGCTCAGGTGATTATATATGAAACAGGCTAATACAGAAAGACCTTAGACTTGACCAGTCCTATGTAAATACTGCATGTGTGCAGGATGATGCTGGTACCAGCTACCATCATCACTGATACTAGTTAAAACAACTCCTGCTATATTGCAAGTGCTTAATTAAATATTGGCTATCACTCATTATTATCTACTGTAATTCTAAATTATGGCTTTAATTTGAATAATTAAGTGATGTTGAAAGTTATAAGAAAAGACAAACAGGTAATTTCAGTAGATTAAGTTTAACTGGGGTAATTAAGACTACCATGACAAATGTTGAAAAATCACAAGCCTGGTGAATATTAATCTGTATTTAACTTTTTTAAAATTTAAAGCTATATGGGTTTTTTTTACCAAATCATTTTAAATATTTACTTATATAGAGTAGGAAATTCCTCAGCATCATGTTATAGCAGGAAAAACTCATGATATTTACTCAGCTCACACTGGATTGCATCTGTTCAATTAAATTTCAGTTTTTATTGCTTTGATATATGAAAAATGGTTACATTTCCAGTGTATTTCCAGCAAAGGACTAGAGGGAATAAGTTATTTCAACTTGTCTGCTAGTAGAAATACATGATTAGAAACCTACTGAAGCTAGGAAAATAAAGTTACTAACATTTATGGCAACTGAATTTGCTAATAGTATTATTTTAACATTAGTTTTCATACCTACTACTTCATGTTTAAATTTATCATAGCAAGAGGTTGAGCCTTATTTCCACATTTATTGCTACTCAGATATTTATACTATATGTTTATTTAAAAAACAGCAATGGGCATCACCTTGAATGTGCAAAGTGAATGAAATATGACTGAAAAAGATCTAATGAGATTTTTCCCCTTTCAGAGACAAGAAAATATCTAGCACAGTGCAGAGATACACTTGCACTTGAGTCTTCTTAATATGTTGTTGTGAGGTGCTGTCAAGTCCAGTCCAACTCATAGCAACCCTATGTACAACAGATCAAAACACTTCCCGATTCTGTGTCAGGCTCACGATCTTATTTATGTTTAAGCCCATGGTTGCAGACACTGTGTCAATCCATCTGGTGGAGGGTTTTCCTTTTTTTCATTGACCTGCCACTCTCTCAAACATGGTATCTTTCTCCAGGGACTGATCTCTCCTGACTACATGTCTGAAATATGTAAGATGTAGTCTGGCCATTCTTGCTTCCAAGGAGCACTCTGGCTGCACTTGTAGGACAGATTTGTTGGTTCTTTTGGTAGTCTATGGTATACTCAACAGACATGTCCAGCACCATAATTCAAAAGCATCAATTCTTCTCCTGTCTTCCTTGTTCAATGTCCAGCTTTCACAACCATATGATGCGACTGAAAATACCATGGCATGAGTCAGGCTCACCTTTGTCTTCAATGTGACATCTTTACTTTTCAATACTCTAAAGAGATCTTCTGCCACAGCCTTTCCCAAAGCAATGCATCTTTTGATATCTTGATTGCTGCCACCATGGGTATAGATTGTAGAACCAAGTAAAGCAAAATCATGGACAACCTCAGTCTTTTCTCCATTTATTGTGAAGTTGCATACCTACCCAGTTGTAAGGATTTTTGTTTTGTTGATATTTAGTAGCAATCCATACTGAAGGCTATGTTCTTTGATCTTCATCAGTAAATGTTTTAAATCCTCTTCACTTTCAGCAAGCAGAGCTGTATCACCTGCATAATGCAGGTTGTTAATGAGTCTTCTTCCAATCCTGACGCAGCATTCTTCCTCATAATGTCCAGCTTCTCAGATTATTTGCTTAGCATACAAATTGAAGAGATAGGGTGAAAATATGCATCCCTGATGATATGGTATCTTACCATATGAAAGGTATCTTACACCTTTCTCAACTTTAAACCAGGCAGTGTTTCCTTGTTCTATTTGAACAACTGCCTCCTGGTTCACATACAGATTCTTCATGAGTACAATTATTAGGAGCCAAAATTCCCCAGTGTAAGTCTGTGCTCTTTGTTAATTAGTCACCTTGGTTGACTTATTCAACTTTTTTTGTGTCTCAGTTTCTTTATCCTAGAAGTATGTAAGCTCTAAATTTTAGATGCAATATAAAATTTTGTTACACTGCATGGACAGCTGGGAGCATAAATGGCTAAGGTTTTTGCCATGAGGTGTACAAATTGGAAATGTGATGTCGCATCCAGTTAACCATGAGTGGCTCGCTGGTTTGAGAGGGAGCAACTTCACAAGACACAGATGGGAAAACTACACTTCCTATAGCTCAAGGTAGTATCCCTGGGCCTCAGTTTTGAATATTCCACTTTCTGCACTTTCAGCACTGTGGACACAATGATAGCTAAAGCATTCTCCATTTCCTTCCATAGAGCTGCTCAGAGTCCAGTGGTCAGGTCTACAGGCATTTATGGTTTATGTGTAACACATACCATGGTTGAAAGAGCAATGCCTACTGTGTTAGTGAGCTTTTGCATTGTTTTGACCATAATACCTGCAGAAACAACTTCAGGAGAGAAAAGTTCATTTTTGGCATGGTTTCAGAGGTTCATTCCATAGTGGCAGGGAAAACATGGCAGAGCAGATGGGGGACACCTGCAGCAGAAGAGAGTTGTTCACATTCCAGTAGACTGGGTGTAGAGTAGAGAGTCAGGCTGGAACTGAGAGCTACGTAGGAGAGGGACACTATACTCAGCATAGGAGAGAGATGAGGGAAGATTTATGTTAGCAGATGCAGGAAAAAGTCAGAAACTACTCATAATACCCCTCTGGAGCCAGATGCCTTAGTGAAATGGGTCCAGTTCTCTTCAGTTCCTTTAGTATTATCCTCCAGTTGCACCTAGTTTGCTGCAAATGATAGGATTTCATTCTTTTCATGGCTGAATAATATTCCATTGTGTGTATATACCACATTTTCTTTATCTATTCATCCATCGATGGGCATCTAGATTGATACCACCTCTCAGCAATATGTTAAACACCCCTTTATCTACTTTCTCTCACTAACAGGGATCTTTTCCCCATCTCTTTTCATCATTGTCCTTCAACAGCCTGTGCTTATTATTTGCTTTTGAGCAGATCATTTTATCTTGGGTTCAGTTTGGGGGCCCAATGGTGGACCTGTGGTAAGGTCTAGACAAAGATTGGTCAACAGACTTTAACTCAAGTTCTAATTCAGCCATTGCTAGTGGCTTCTTGGGGCATAGTGTTTAAGATTCCAAAAGTGTATCTGTATTTGAGAAGAAAAACTATTGTCTACCTTTGGGAAGGATTCAAATAAAAATGAAAGGGTATATTTCAGTCATCTTGAATGGAAGTACAATTTTAAGAATATTTTACTTGGCAAATTCATTGAAATCATCATTATTAGGGACTATGAGTTTGGCTGGGGTTTAGCTCAGTTGGTAGAGTGTTGCTCCACATGCTCTGGGGCCCAGGGTTCAGTCCCTACTATGGAGAAAATGGGAGAAGGACCTGGCAGCCCACTCCTAAAACAATCTCCAACTAGCCACTGAAAACTCTATGAATACCAGGGAAGCACTGACATAGTACTGGGCATGGCACAGTGTCAAGGAGTGTTTTGTTCTTTTGTACATAGGGTTGCTATGAGTCAGACCCAACTTGATGGCACTTAACAACAAAACAAACCTAAATTCTATGAAAAAATATTAAAACATTTAACACTTTTTCTTTTCTTTCTCTTTTTTTTTCTTTTCTTTTTCTTTTTTTTTTGTGGTACTGGGGGTTGAACCCAGGGCCTCGCGCCTGCATGATCTGCAAGTGCTGGACCACTGAACTGCACCCCCAGCCCCTTTTTTTTTTTTTTTTTACTTTTTTGAGACAGGGTCTTGCTAAGTTATGCAGACTGCCTCTGGTCTTGAACTTGCGATCCTCCCGTCTCCACCTCCTGAGACACTGGGATTACAGGCATGTGCCACCACACCCAATGCTACATTTAACACTTTTCCAATGCAAGAGCAGTTCTTGTACCCTGAGTTGTGGGACAGCCATACTTTGAGCCAATCAGTCCACAACCAATTACACACCAATGGAGTGTAGCATTGTTCTGATTATGCCCACAGAGGGTTTACACCAGCTTTCAGAGACTGGTAACAATTTTAGAGTACAAACTGATAAAGCATATTTGCTATGTGTGTGCAAATGCTAGACATATCCTAAGATAACCCCTAATGATTCACATCCATGTGTAATCTCCTTTGCTATGGGCAGGACCTGTACGCTGGTTTTAAGAAGAATATGGCAAAGATGACAGGGATGCTATTCCTCTAATTATGTTTTATTATATAAGACTCCATCTTGGAAGACCGGAGAGAAAAATTCTTTTGGTGGTTTTGAAGAAGCCACCATGTTGTCAACTGCCTATGGATGGGGCCACATGGCAGGGAATTGCAGTAGCTTCTAGCACCTGACAGCAGCCTCCTTCTGGCAGCCAATGAGAATCTGGTCCGTCAGCCAGGAAATAATTTGACCAATAGCCTGAAGGGGATTGTAAGTGGACTCCTCCCAGGTTAAGCTTCCAGATAAATACAGCCCAGCTGGCAATATGATTTCAGCTCACTGAGACATCAAGAAGCCCAGCCAAAACATGCTCAAATTTTTAACCCCAACATTTTGAGTTAGTATGTTCCTTCAGGTTGGTAGGTTTGTATAATTTGTTATGGAAATATAGGAAAGTAGTAAAAAGGGACAGAGATGAATTTACGTAATGTTTGCACTTGAAATAACCATGCTCAAAACATTGATGAGTATGAGAGAAACTTTTAAAAGAGAGAAGTAGGAGATTTTGGAAGATTCAGCTTTCGTCATATATGATTATTAACTCCAGAGAGCAGTTTTTAACTTTCTGTGTTTATAACCACGTCTAAGCACTAGACATTTTGGTTGAACACTTGAAAGGATTAAACTATTTCTGTCTCTGCTGTTATTTCATTACCCACCTAAGGATTCTCCAAAACCACATCTTAAGTAGAAGCATTTACTGACTAGACTGTGTTTTGTCATATACTTAGGAAGTAGCTGTAGGTCTTCCATGTTTGTATAAAAGTATTTTGGCCTGGGTGTCTGTGTAATACAATGTGATACTTCTTACCCTCTTTGCACCAAGATCCACTCTCTTGTTACCATTCCACATTCCTCCACACCCAGTTTTACAATCTAACAGTCTTCTCATATCCTTGGTTTTATAGTAGACACCTTTTCACTTTTAGCAGGAATAATTTGTATTCCTTGATCATGACTTGTTCCCTTTGAAGGTCATGGTGCACCTGTGTACCATAGTACAACATTGAAACCACTATCCTCTGGCCTTGTAAGTATTTTTCCTTTTTTTTTTTTTTTTTTACCAGAGGGCTGAATCCATACTTTGCAAGAGCTCTACCACTGAGCTGTACCCCTAGCCTATCTCTTATTTTTGAATCAAGGCCTTTGCTAAGTTATATAGGCTGCCTCTGACCTGGAGCTCACAATCCTCCTGTCTCTGTGTCCTGAGTCTCTGGGATTATAGGTGTGCACCACTATGCCCAGATACCTTGAGAGACTTTTATTGGCAATTGCTACTTTTTTGGTACAGATAGGGAAAACTTTAAAGCTTATTAGCTTAACTACTAAGAGGCTGGAAGAAAAATTTGTGGTGATAAGCAAAGGATTGGAAATCACAATTTACATTGGGTAGAGGATTTCCTTTTCCACTTTAAGAGACTGTATCAAACGTGAGGACAAAACATCTGATACGACAGGGACAGCTGTAGATTGCTTGTGGCAGTGCGCTTGTGTGAACCAGGTGAAACTAATCAAGTCAGCTGGAAGTCCCAGTAGCAGACACTGTGTGAACAATGGGCCTGTCATGCTTGGATCCTGGTTACAACCCTTGTTAAGATGCCCTGGCAATGCTAGAGTCTAGGGAGGCCCATCATGGTGCCAAGGCAGGCAAAAGCATACTGCCAGCTCTGGGAACAATTTGTGCTTACAGCAATTCAGGTTAGGATGGCAGCTAAGGAGCCCTGCTGGTTTGCAAAACAAAGGCCTTGCTGGCAGCTTCTCTCCAGCTGAACCTGGTGAGCTGGACAAGGGCAACTTGGTTTTATAGGCAAGATCTTTCTGGAACAATGCCTATGACAGGCTAATGGGATATACATATTCCATAGCTGGAAAGTTCTACTCTTTGCTTTTTAATTGATTGTACATAAATGACAGTAAAATGTGGTTATCTTTTTCTTGTCTGTGCACCAAAAATTTATGCTTTAAAGACTTAAAGACATAACTCACAGATGCAACAGTCAATTATGTACTAAGCTTCAATTTGTTCACACTGGATTATTTTTGTAGTTATTAAGTTTATCCAATTATATGATGATGATCAAGGTCAATGTGGTCATCATCATCATCATCTTTTTTTTTTTTACTTATTCTCTCATTACTGAGCACTTAAATATAAAAACAAATCATAAGTGCTATTTCACTGGCTCTCTTTACTGAATTTGTAATATCAGAAAATGATAATATAGAAACAGATTAAGTTTTCATTAAAAAAAATTTCCCATCCTGGAATGATTCTTGGAATGATTTCTTAAACCACTGTGGTAGAATTCACCCAACTAACACCATTTTAAAGCATATAATTCATTGGGTTCTAGCACATTCATGATGCAAAAGCATCATCATAATCTAGTTCTAGAACATTTTTAGGACCCCCAAAGGAAACTCTGTAACCACTAAGTCTCATTTCCCCACTCTTCACAGCACTTGGTAACCACTAGCCTGCTGTTTGTCTCTATGTATTAACCTTTTCTTGATATTTTTCATAAATGAAGTCACACAATATGTGGCCTTTTGCCTCTGGCTTCTTCTATTTAGCATGTTTTCAAAAGTTCATCCATCTTATAGTATGTGTCAATATTTTATTTCTTTTTGTGACTGAAAAATATTCCATGGCATGGATATATCACATGACGTTTATTTATCCATCAATAGACAACTGGGTTGTTTCCACCTTTTGGCTATTATGCATAATGCTGCTATGGACATTTGCGTAAGAGTGTTGGTTGGAACGCATGTCTTCAATTCTTTTGGGTCTTGGAATGACTTTAAGGCTTGATTTTGTATCTTGTTTGGGGAAAACTTTAGATCTGGTCAGGAATGGCTATCTTGACTGCAGTGTTTTTTTGCATATTATATTTCAGAGTATTAAGCAGAGTAGTTTGATTTGGCAGGGTAAGGGTGAAGGCTAATTGGCAAGTTAAAGTGTGTAGGAGCAGGGCAGTCAGGGAGTAGCATCTAGAAAGAGGAGCCTGGAGGCTCTCTGAAGTAGGCCTAACTTCTCATAATTTGCTATACTGGCAGGGTTTGACAGGGTGTCTATGATAATTAGTATTACTGTCTATGTTCATCTGTTTCAGGAAGGTGCATTATCTACTCAGTTACTCAATGCTTAGTGATCCATCAGCTGTTTGAAGTGGTTAGGACATTAGTGTCCAACTCAGAATGTTTGATCATGGTAGCTAAGGGTCTGGAAACAACTCATGTTTGGAGACAGTCTTTGCTTTATTCTTTGTGTTCTAAAATACAACTTGAAGACTCAAGTTTATTTTTTGTAACAGACAATGAAAAAGTAATTATAATCCTTACTGGTAAAAAGAAGTTAATAATAGGGCTGCTGAGAGGATTAAGTTACTTAATATATTTAAATTACTTAGAACACTGTTCTTAGTTTCAGTCAACCATTATACCATTATCATTGCTCATTTAATATACAACAGCAAAAGTGACATTTTAAAATATGAACCAAACCATGCCTTCCACTTACACAAAGCTCCTCACGTCTTTCTGCTTTCCTGAATCAGGAAAGAATTTGAATGTACTCAGACCCTGCCTGAATGATTTGGCTTCTAAGTTCCCAAATGCTTTTGGAATATTCTTTTCTAGCTTACTTTTTCTAACCACACTGCTTTTCTTTTCTAGAACAGATTGGTATTTTCCTATTGTAAAGAATTGGAAAAGGAGTGTCTTCCTTCTGCCTATCTACACAGCACTTCTCCATGCTGTGTCTACACAGCACTTCTCTTTGTTAAGTGCTGCTCCTCTTACAGAACTTGGCTTCAATATTGATTTCTCCTAGAAATTTTCCTTGCTAAAGGAGATCTTCCATTATTAATTTCTACCTCTCCTCCTTTTTCCCCCATGTGTCTGTCATCTTATCAGGCTATAAAGACTTGTGTGTTACTGTGATGCTGAAAGCTATTCCACTGGTATTTCAGATACCAGCAGGGCCACTCATGGTGGACAGCTTTCAGCAGAGCTTCTAGACTAAGATAGACTAGGGAGAAGGCCCTGACAGCCCATTCCAGAAACAATTAGCCATTGAGAACCCTATAAATAGCAAAGAAGTACTATCAACAATAGTGCAGGAAAATGAGGCATCCAGGCTGGAAGGCATTCAAAAGACTACTGGGGAAGAGTTGCCTCCTCAAAGGAGAGTTGACCTTACTGGGGGGAATGGAGTAAAGCCCCTGGTACCTCCATTTGCTGGTGTCACATGACTCAAAATGAGAATAAACATAGTGTCTGCAACAATGGGCCCAAACATAAAAAGATTGTGTGTATGGCACAGTGTTCAGTAATGTTTTATTCTGTTGTACATAGAGTTGCTATGAGTTGGATGTGACTTGCCAGCACCTAACAACTTTTTACTACAGTCAATTATTGTCTAATCATAAACTGTAGTTATTTTACTTAATTACCACCTGACTACAGTTTTGTTTGGCTTTTCACCTTTCTTGAAGGGACCTGTCTAACCTACTCACTCTTGTGGTTTCTGTATATGTCAGATGTTTTTGTATCTGTGGTATATATTTATTAACTACTTGTGAAGTAAGAATAATATCCAAATAGTTCTCATTTCCATTTCTGGGGGGTTAAATAAGTTATTTTATAAATATGATTCTCTTATACACTATAATATATTATCAATTCCCTTATTTTAATATTTTTAAGTTATTCATTTTTTTCATTTGAGTATTTTATCCCTCTTCATTCCTCAAAGGATTTGAGATGACAAATTCTATCAAGCCTTGAGAATGACTTGGGACAGTTAATCTTCATAGTCAACTTGACTGGATTGAGAATCACCTAAGAGATTGGTGACGGCACACTTCTGGTTGTGTTTATTAGCATCTTTCTGGACAGGATTAACTGAGGTGGGGGGAAGACACACTCTGCATGTGAGAGGCACCATCCCATGGGTGGGGGGACCTGACGGAATAAAATAGGGCAGGGGAGAAAGCCAGCTAAGAGCTGGCTTCCCCTTGTCTCTGCTTCCTGTGCTCCAAGAAGTGAAGAAGCTTCTCTACCACATGCTCCTGCCACTATGATGTTTTGCCCAAGTGCACAGGGCCAAGAGACCATGAACTGAATCCTGTGAAACTGTGAGCCAAAATAAATCCTTCCTCCCTTAAGTGATTCTCTCTAGTGTGATGACCATAGGGATGGGAAAACTAAAACATAGCTTAAAATCATTTAAGGCAGATTTTGACTTTTATGTAGTAAATTAATTTTTTTTTTTTGTGGTACCATGGTCAGAACCCAGGGGCTCATACATACATTTTGTATGCACTTCACCACTGAGCTGCATCCCTAGCCCCTTTTCTATTTTTTACCTTGAGACAGGGTAAATTATGCAGGCTACCTCTGGTCTCAAACTTCCAATCCTCCTGCCTCTGCCTCCTGAGTTGCTGGGATTACAGGCATGAGCCACCACACCCAGTTAATAATTCAATTTTAAGTAGCCAGGGAAGGATAGGAAAAGAAGATTAAAAAGATCTAAATTCTATACTGCTATCTGTAAGCTCTTGGCTTCTAAGGATTGCTTTTCCCTTCTTTTAGCAGTTGAATCCCAATTTCCTTTTGAAAACTATCCCATTCCTCCTGGCCACCCATGCACTCCTGGGATGGGTTAGTACCTTTATCTTGACCAAGGATAAATCATGGTCTTCTGGTCACAGAGATAACCTAGAGGAGAAATTAGCATACATTTCTTTCCTTAAGAGGACAATAAATATTTCTACCTTGTAGGCCACATACTCTCTGTCACAACTACTCAACTTTATTATTATATCCCAAAAGCAGCACAGATAAGATATTATAGACAAAGGGGCCTGACCGTGTCCATTAAGACCATTTAAACTGCTCATGGACCAGACTTGGTCGGTGATTTCTCATTTGCTGACTCCTGGCATACAAATTGCTCTTCAAAGTATGACTGTGATAGGTCGGCAACAAGTACAGAAATTCAAGGTGTTTAGAACATTTTATGGCAATTTGACACAGTAATTTTATGTCTGTGAAGTCTAATAATAATGAATTTGGTCTGTATTTTGCAAGTCTTTTCACTTCATTTTCATGATAATTCATTTTTATTGTATTTTTAAAAAGGAGTGGCCCATAGCAGATGGGATATTAAAAAATAATAATGAAAAAGTTTTCATGATGGAGACTTGAAAATAGTAGTTAGAACACAATGTGACTTAAGTCCAACCCATCAGCCCAAACCAAGCAGATCTCATGACTTATCTACACAGACACGCTTTTCCCCACTGCCATTTAAACACAGAAAATGTGAAGCTGGAAATATCTGGAGTCACCTCAGAAAGCCTAGGAAGGAAGCCCGCATAAATTTTCATACCTTTTACTTCATTAATTGCCTTTCATTTACTGGAAAAATCATCTTCCTTATTGACATATGCATTTTAACAACAATAAAATAAATGGGTTTATGGTAAATACCTTAGTTCTATTAGAATTCACAATGTATTATTATTTCTAATTTTATGGTTAAATTGAAGGCACACCTTTTAAATTTAAAAATATGAGGAATTTTAGTATGTAGTATATATTCAGCACAAAGAAAGAAAGAAAAAGGAAGGAAGGAAGGAAGAGAAAGAAAGCAAGCTCCAAAAAATAAAATCATAAAGCAAAAATGCTCTTTACTGCAAACTCAACATTTGGTTAAGCCATGTCATTACTAAACTATATTAAGAATTATTTGAATGTGTGAATAAAATTTTTTAAAATTGTCATATGTAAAGTTTCCATGGAAAAATACCCCAGAGATTTGTTATTAATATCAGTTTGGCCCTGACAATAAGATGCTGCTTAGTATAAATGAAAATTGTGCACAGATCTCAAAAGAGTTTAACACCCCGGGTGCTTGATCGGAGTTAGGAGAAACGGTACTTCTTTGCCAATTTCTACAGTTCCATTTCAGCAATATCAAGTTGACTATTTTAGCCTCTGCTGGGATAAAGGGAAAAGATTGTTATAAAGGGAGGAGAGAGAAAATTTAGGTGTAGGCTCCAGAAAATACATGTCAAAAATCCCTTTGGCTGGAAACAGGCTTTCTTGAGGTTTCATTTCCCACCAAGTGTTAAATTTAGCTATTTACCTCTCTCTCTCCCTCTGTCATCAAAATCCCTGAAGATTATTTTGGTCAATCTCCCTGGCAGCTGGCCCTCCATATACAAGCCTACTTTAAATGTTTCCTTCTGCATGGTAGGCCACTGAAATAGTTTTTCTTCCTTCCTTCAAAAAAAAAAAAAAAAAAAAAAAAAGCTCTCCAAAAACTTTTGGAAGAATTTTTATGATCCACAATAGACTTTGTTTTAAATCTGCCACTTGAATCAGCTTTGAAGGAAAACTATCTTTGTGTCCCTGTGTCTTCAAACTGTCTTGAATTTCCACTGACATCTTGGGCTCTGTAACTACTGTTTTCAGCCAGGGTTAGACTTGACACTTTTTAACAGTAAAAGGCAAAAACAACAAAAAACCAAACTTCTCTGCTTTAGAGAGATGTAGTTATTTGGATCCACTTAGATACAACACACCTTTCTAATTTATTATTCATATTTGGCCCAGCTACACCATTGTTCTCAGCCCCTAGCACCTATTTATCCCTGTGGTTTAAACCACAGCCCTACTAGATGTATTTTTGACAGTTACATTAACTAACTTATCTAATTAACTAGGTCATCTTCACATCGCCAATGCCTGACTCATATGTTTAGATTGGATGATCACAAAATAATAATTGTTATTATTGAGGGTCCCTCTATTCCGGTTGCTACTCAGAGGCTCAGAATATATTTTTAATCCTCACTACAATCCCATGAAGCAGACAATGTCCTTATGCCCATTTTCCAGATAAGGAAACAGTACCACAGACAAGTGATATTTCCAAGGTCATAAAACATCTAGTGGACTTGGGTTTAGCTCAGTTGGTAGAGTGCTGCTCTGTACTCTCTGATGACCCAGGTTTGATCCCTGGCACCACAAAAATGACAGAAGGACATGGCAATCCACTCCTGAAGCAATCCTGAAACAATCAGCCATTGAAAACCCTATGAGGCATGATATGAGTCAGACCTGTCTTGATGGCACCTAACAACAACGATAACAAAACAGCTGGTAATTGTTGAGTCAGAATCTAACTCTGATCCAGAATCTCTTAACTATTTCATAGTATCAAGTACTGGACATCAAGTCACTGGTGATTATGTGCATACTGATTACCAAGGAAAAGATTGGTAATCTGAGGTACTCATCCTCTCAGAGCAGTATCAGACCCAAGTGGATCCTCTGGAAAACTTCTAAGGACTAGTCTGGTTGCCATTAGGGGACTAGTATCCAATAGTGATGACTCCTGAATGTTCTCCATCCACACCACAACTCTTTAGTGCAAAGTGTTCTCCTTTTCCTCCTGGGCTACAGCTACTTCCTCTATCAGGTATGCTTCTCCCGTCTCTAGACACACAGAGTTGTCTTAAAACAAACAAACAAACAAACAAACAAAAAACCATGGTGACTATGCCACTCTCCACTTATAAGACTTTATTTATTGTTTTACAAGCGCCCTCAGGATGAACTGGGAATCCTGAGTACAGAGGCCCTTTGTGAGTAGCCTTATTTACTTTTCTAGACTTCACATGAGCTTGTTTCCGATTCACTGTATGCTGTCTACTTTCATTTCTAGGGAGGAACCGTCTTTTTTTCTAGTTCAGGACATTGGCACAGGCTGCTTCTGCAGGGGATAGAGGATACTGCTACTCCACTCTTCTGACCCATCTGGGTGACTCTGACATGCTCATACAATTTCAACTCATCCTTCCTCTACTCTCAGTATGGTCAGAAGAAATGTCTTAATACTTCCCAATTCCACACCACATTAGATTCTTCTAATATGGCAACCACAGTCATATGCCTTTTCTCCCTTTTAAACTCTTTACCCTTGTAATTACAGGCTATACCTCTAGTATCTATCATAAAGTCTGCCATGCTTGTGATAATACATAAATAGTTGTTGAATAAATGAATATATGTTAAAGAATTAAAATTCTTTTCCTCTAGAAGACTTAGGATAAAGAATCCAGAACCTATCTTGAAAGTTTGACTAGTTGGTAGATCACTGGAGTAGTTTACTCAAGGACGTTGACAATCACAAAAGAGTAGCATTATCAAAAGAGCTAATATATCTCAATCATTCACTATGTACAAAATCTTGTTCTAAGCACTGTGAAAAGTGGTCATTTTTCTTTTTATTTTTTCATTGGATTTTTCATGAATAACAAGTCAAAGATTCTCATTCATTCTCATTCTCTCTCTCTCTCTCTCTCTCTCTCTTCTCTCCCTCTTCCTCCTCCTCCCTGCCCCCTCTCCCTCTCCCTGTGTCTTAAAAGTTGGAAAGAAACACCAGTATCACCTGTAGCTACAGTGTTGGTGGTTATGATGATGATGATGGTTGTGGAGCTGTGGTGACTGAAACGTTGTTGTTGTTGTTGTTGATGTTGTTAGGTGCCATCGAGTCGGTATCCTACTCATAGTGACCCTGATAGGGTTTTCAATGGCTGACTGTTTCGGGATTGCTTTGGGAGTGGATTGCCAGGCCCTTCTCCCATTTTTGCGGTGCTGGGAATTGAATTCAGGACCTCAGAGACTGCAGCGCAGCGCTCTACCAACTGAGCTAAATCCCAGCCCCGACTGAAACTTACTGTATGTTATATTCTATGTACCATAATCATACATGATCCTAAGAGCCACCTCATCAGAAACATAATGTTAATTCATACTATAGAGTTAGAAAAGAGTTGAGTAACTGTTCAAATTTACATGGATAATAAGGGAAGAGCCGGGATTCATATCAACTCAATCTTAAGATTCAGAGCCCATACTCTTAATAGGTGTGCTTCACAACATCTGTTCTACTTATTTGCTACTCAAGGGCTCAAAACAACAAAATGATATCTCAATTTTTGTGGTTGACGGGCTCAGCTGGTGGTTCTCACTTGTAGTCTCTCATGAGACTGTAGCTGGATGTCAGTTGGAGGCTTCTACTCATCTAAAGTTTCCACTGGGAGAGATATCTAAGGTGGGGACTTTCAGGGCTGGAAGTTGATGCTGCTGTTGGTTAGGAGTCCACTGAAGTTGTTAACTAAAAGTACAAATGACCTTACCAGGTGGTCTGAGATTCGTACAGCATGGACACTGGATTTTGAGAGAGAATCATTACAACAGGAACACTGCAATACACCAGGGGAAGTGGCAAGGTTCCATGTGACCTACCTTCAGAAGTTCAGAATATGACTGCTCTCACATTTCACTGGTCAAGGGAGCAGTTAGGACAGCTCAGGTAGCAAGGGAGAGGAATTAAACCCAATCACATCCTTCTATGCACACAGAGAAAAAGCACTAATAAAGGCTATTTTGACAACTCTCTACCACAACATCCTATTTCCCCCCCCCCCAAATTATTCATACTTGGCACTGATTCTCTGTAACACAGATAATGCTGGCAAAGGAGGTTGGCATTGCTCCTCTCCTTGCATGTCCCAAAGGGGAACAACTTCAGGTATCCTTTAAACAAACCATAGACAGAGTGATATTTGACTTGAGAAGATCTGTTGCTTGTCTTTATTTGCTTGAGGGAAAGAAGGTTCACTATCATTCTATTTCATGAGGCAAGTAGGAAAATCCTACAGAATAAACAGGAGCACTTCAAAGGCTGCCTCTTAAATCTCTGTCCACAGAGATCACTTTAACCTTTAAGCCTGGGAAGGAAGTTTGTTTGGCATTGCCTAACTTGCTTTGTTGTAAATTCCTTCCTTGGTTTCCTTTCTTTCTTGATCCACACGTGAGCCAGGGGAGCATGGGTCTTTCTGCACCCTCACAATCAAACCTGAGTTGCTTTAGATATCTATCCTCAGGCTATGCCCACAGCAGTGTGGACTGTGGATGGGATTTCAAATGTGCCTTCTAATCCAAAATGATTGAGAAAGGTAGTTGGTAAGTGAGCTGAAAATTCAGCAAAGGAGTTAAGGACAAGATGACACATGTGTCTCATATACATTTCACTGTAACTTAAAACAACTAAATGTACATTTATTTTCTAATTTTTAGATGTAAGGCTAAGGACTTTTCTTGCATTACGAGTTCACATATTGAGGTCCCAAGTAATCAGCCATTCTTGCATAAACCACATTAACTATAAATCATCTTTGATAGAAAGTTCTGATTTGAGACCAAAATGAGTAAAATGAGAATTTAGTGCAGAGTATAAAGTACACCCATTTCTTTATGATTTTTGCTCACCTGCCAAAGAATAATGTTTCTCTATTACCTAACCTCCTGAGAGTATTTAATGGTGATTCTTATCCAGCTCATATTTTATTAGTTCATATAATAATTAAGAAAATTATGTATTTCAATAGTAAGTGCCACAGAAAAAGCAAGTTTGGAACCACTGCATCTTGCTAAGTATACAAGCCAACTGGTAAGAACAGACACACTCAGAAGCACTAGGAAGTGCCCTTCTAGCCAGAAGTCTCCAAGCTGTGGGTCTCCATGGCTTTCTCATATAGGGCACTCACAGCACCAGTTAACCGGGTATATCAGTTAGAGGTCACTTAAAGAGCTTCCATCATGTTCCTTTGTTTTTCACTCTGGTTGTCACTTAATCTCACTGATAATCATTTTGTCCACAGTCTGGAGGAGAATCTAGACTTTCAGCATGGTCTTTTTTGGTAAAATCCTATGAAACCCAAGCCCAAATAAACAAAGATTTTCTTTTAAAAAGCATGTTCTACATGCCTGGTACTGTTAGAAGTGCTTTATGTGCTTTACCTAATTTTGTCCTCATAACAAAGGGTTATATTAGGCCACTAGGACAAGAATAACAGAGGCTTACAAGGACCTTTAGTTTTCTTGTAAGGAAAGTGACTTAAAACATCATCAGCCCAGAGCTTTGGAGGGATCGTTAGCAATTCAGTGGTGTGTGTGACTTCCATGTTCAAGATTACTGCACAATCAAAGTTGACTACTGGAGACTTCATATGTGTTTTCTGGCAGCAAAGGATGGAAGAGAGGAAAGTTTTTAAAGAGACTCCACAGTAGATCTAGAACTTACAGGCCACACCTTTCTGTGAGGGTGATTTGGGTATATATTTTTGACTGTGGAATTTGAGACTCAGTGTAACATCTGAATTCTTCTACAGAGGAGGAAGAGGAGAAAAATAGTGGGCATCAACTAACAAATGAGGACCAGATTTTTCTTTACCATCTGTTTTATAGAGAAGGGAATTGAGGCTTATCAAGGTAGATAAAATCTTGATCACGTAGGTAGTAAGAGACAGACTTGGACATTTATAGCAGGTGTGGTGTTATATTTAACTTTTTCAATCAACCCTGGGAAATTGATATTATCAGATCTAATATTCAGTATGCTCAGACCTAGAAAGATTAAGTCCATGAATATACAGCAAAAAGATCAGAGACTAAAATGGAATCCTGGTTTAGCAGATGCCGAAGACAAGAGTTCTTAACCCATATACCATTCTGATTCATTTGGTCATTGGGGTCAGGATTAACACAGATTTCAGATGTCCCACTCTATGTGCCTGAAGCAAAAGGGAATAGTGTTCAGGGCAGGAAAATACCACACACTTACAAACACAATGCTTCATTGTCTTTAAATTTGTTTCCAAACCTGCCAACAAATCAGTATCAAAATTTGTCTGATATTAAAAACCACTTAGGCTATTTGTTAAAACAAAGCAAAACAAATTTTCTCTCATCATTAGGGTGTCTGCAGTCATACCACCCTGGAATCTGACCCTGTCTGATCTCGGAAGCTAAGCAAGGTTGGTCTGGTTAGTCCTTGGATGAAAGACCACCTAGGAATACCAGGTGCTGTAGGATAGGGAGAAAGACCAGGCAGTCCACTCCCCAAACAATCAGTCATTGAAAACCCTATGAATAGCAGAGAAGCACTGACAATAGTATCACACAGGGCACAGTGTTGGGTAGTGTTTTGTTCTGCTGTACATACAGTCACTATGAGTTGCACCTGACTCGATGGCACCTAACAACCACCACCACCACCCATTAGGACAGTTACTATTAAAAAAAAAAGAAAAGGAAAACTAGGCCAGGTGTGGTGGCTCATGCCTGTAGTCCCAGCAACTCAGGAGGCAGAGGCAGGAGGATTGTAGGTTCCAGACCAGAGGCAGTCTGGGTAACTCAGTGAGACCTTGTCTCAAGACAAATAAAAAATGGGCTAGGGGTGTAGCTCAGTGGTAGAGCACTTGCAAAGTATGTGCAAGGCTCTAGGTTCAACTCTCAAATACTGCCCCTACCCACCCACCCCCAAATAAAAAGAAGAACAGGAAAAATAACACATGCTGGTTTGGATATGGAGAAATTGGAATCCTTGGATACTGTTGGTGGGAAACCTAAATGTTATAGCTAATGTAGAACACAGTATGGACGGTCCTTAAAACATTAAAAATAGAATTACCATATGATCCAAAAATTCTGCTTCTGAGAATATGCCCAAGAGAATTCAAAGCAGGGACTTGAAGAGAAATTTGTACACTCATGTTCATTACAGCATTACTTACAATATTCCAAAGGTGGAAGCAATTCAAGTGTTCATCAACATATGAATAAATGAATAAAACACATCAGGGAGGGAGGGAGGGAGAGAGGGAGAGAGAGAGAGAGAGAGAGAGAGAGAGAGAGAGAGAGAGAGAGAGAGAGAAATTCAGCACTTAAAAAGAAGAAAAGTCTGACACATGCGACAACATAGTTGCACATCAAAGACATGCTAAGTGAAGTCAGCCAGACACACAAAAATAAATACTGCATGATTTCACTTATACTTGACTGCTTCTAGCGATCAAATTCATACAGAGAGAAGAACAATAGTTGGTGAGGGTAAGAAGGAGAAAGAAGTTGTTTCGTGACTATCGACATGTCGTTCTGTAAGACAAGTAGAGTTCTGGAGATTGTTTACACAAAAATATGAGTGTACTTACAACTGTAGTGAACTACACACTTGAGAATGGTTAAGATGATAAATTTTGTGGTGTGTTTTATAGCAATTAGAAATAATATGAATATCATAATTTCCATTTTTTTTGCAAGACATTAAGTTTACTAGGTCTGGGATCTGCATATTCAACAACTACTATAACTCATCTTTGCTGTTGTTGTTAGGTGCCATGGAGTCCATGTCTGATTCATAGAGAACGACCTTATGTACAACAGATGAAACACTATTGTCATGATTCTCTGCTATTCATAGGGTTTTCAATGGCTGATTTTTTGGGGGGTGCACTGCGGGATCCTTCTCCCAAACCTACAGCACCTGGTGTTCCCAGGCCATCTCCCATTCAAGTACTAACTAGGCCGACCCTGCTTAGCTTCCAAGACTTGATGGGATTGGATGCCACAGTGGTAAAGCTGCAGGGAATTCATCTTTAAGATTAGATTAATGTGGGAAATATATCTTCTTTTACAGTATTTAAATCAAATGCTTTCTCCTTTAATACTGAGTCCACAAAAATCTTGAAGGTAAAAATGTCTTCCCACAATAGTTTTTTTTTTTTTTTTAAGTCTTTCCTTCCAAGAGAAAGAAAGAAAACAAAAAGACAAAATGTTGCTTATTTTTGATCTTCTGGGTTTTTTTTCTACAAAATAAATATGGGAACATCACAAAAAACTATCATTCAAACTCTAAAGTAACTTATCTTGAACTTTCAAGATTAGAAACTCATCCGTAAATAAAATCAGCAATGAAAGGCTACAGTTAAACAAGAGAGAATCTGAACAAACCCTCCTTACTGATTCATTCATCGGTTTCTTCTTTCATTCATGGAGAGATCAGATGAATTCAGGGAGAAACGAGGGAATGGAGACTGTCAGAGCAGCAGCTCACTCAGAAATTCTCTCTGTAGTCTGGCCTCCCTGGGCTTTGCCGCCTTTACTCTTAGAAAAGAAAACTGCCATGACAGACAAGTCTCCACTGAATATTTGGAAAAAGCTTGATGAAAAAAACAAAAAAGCCTCTAGTTGAAAGAGAAAGGAGCCAGAAGGAAGCAATGCTTCTTAATTTATCTAGGCTCATTTACAGTGGGAAAAGGAGTTGTTACAAAGCTTTTAGTCTTTTTATGGAGCAGTTATAACTTGGGACTCACATGGATCAGTCTCTATGCAGAACAGCAATGTACAGAATAGCACACATCTCATCTTGAAATTTCTATTGCTTTTTGGCATATATTTCAGTTCATCTAATAGTGTTTATAGCCTGCAGCCATACCACTGTGGTGTCCAATCCCACCAGATTTCAGAAGCTAAGCAGGATCAGACCTGATTAGTACTTGGATGGGAGACCATCTGGGAACACCACATGCTGTAAGCTTGGGAAAAGGACCCAGCAACCCACTCCCCAAAAATCAATCAACCATTGAAAACCCTATGAATAGCAGAGAAGCACTGATAATACTGTTTCGCCTGTCATACATAGGGTCACTATGGGTCAGCTACTGACTCAATGGAACCTAACAACAACAACAGTGTTTATGCTATGTCAGTACAGCATTGCTCGTAGGGAGACTAAATTGATATATATATATATATATATATATATATATATATATATATTGAAGGTATGTTCCCTAATTTTTCTGTCTAACAAGGTAGATGGTCAACTTGGTATGATGTAGACCAGAGCTTCTTTATATTTACTGGGCTTCAGAATCACCTGGATCACTGGTTGAAATGCAGACTTCTGGACCCACATCCAGAGATTCTGATTTGGTAGGTCTAGAATGGGATTATACCCAAATTGCAATTTTTATCACTTTCCCTGATGGTGCTGACATCATTCATCCAAAAACACTCTAACACTATTTCAGAGTAATAGGTATCATATATTTTTGGTCTTGGGATCTTTATATACTCTTAAACATTGTTGACAATATCAAAAAACATTAACTAATGATATCTGTTAATATTTACTGACAGAATTTAAAAGGTAGAAATCTTAAATATATTTTAATTTATCTAAATATAATAATAATAAACACTACATGTTAACATAATAGTATATTTTAAAGAAAAATAACTATTTTTCTAAAACAATTAGAAAGGATAGTGGCTTGTTTTACAACTTTTGTTATTGCTGTTGTTAGGTGCCGACTCACAACAATCCTAAGTACAAGAGATGAAACACTATCCAACACTGTGCCATGCTGGAAGCTATTGTCAGTGTTTCTCTGCTATTCATATTACAACTGTTAGATCTCTGTAATTAGCGGCTTAATATAAGAAAATTGGAATTTTATATCTGCTTCTGCATTTTATCTGCTATGATAAAATGTTTTGCTTAAAATATATGAAAAAAATCTATCCTCATAGATATGAAGTAGGAAAGGGGGATTATTTATATTGTAATATTATAGTATTATAAGAGCTTTTAAAGATAATTGTTAATCTTCTTTAGTATTCAAAACTCAAAACATAGTAATTTCTTATAATTTAATTAAGCAACATAGCTTTGGAACCTAATCAATGAATGTCTCATACTCGGTTAACTGAAAATCCATTGGTCTGTTTTGTATTTTGAATGTTCTTATATCCATGTGAGAGTTTGTAATATTATGAACTGTTCATTGGAAAATATTGGTTCACTGAATTAGGCAGATTTTTGAAATGTTGACATATTTCATTGTAGAATATAAAAAACAGTGACTTTTAAAAATATCACTACCAATCACATCAAAAAAATCTTCAAGTATTGGAAATGTGTCAAGTTAAAGATTTTTAAAATTTTAATTTTTCACTTGAAAGTGCGAGTTTTATTATTGGAAACAACTACTATCAGTTATTTTCCTGCGAAGTGACAGTCTCACTTTTTTTTTTATAAGAAAAAACCTACAAAATATCAAATATGAATAACTATAGTTTGTAAATTTTTCATTAAAGTAAAAATGTTGTTCCAAAAAATGTGCCCAGTCCAGCTTGATACTTCAACAGTTATATGTCCTTCCTATGTTGTCACAAGTAATATTTGTGCATTCAGGGGTCTAAATTAAATAAAATTCATGTTGTTTAGTTACACTCTCAAGAAAATGAGCAATGTTTTATTGTACTGTGAGCATATGAAAGTGCATAAGTGGCTAGTGGTGTATTTTGGTGTTATTGCCTTGATCTCTGCTAAGGCAATGGCAGCTTCTACCCATCATGACTTTAAGACTATTAGTGAAAAACTATTAGTGAAAATGTCAACATAATAGGGAGAAAAAAAGGCTTCTTTTTTTGAAAATAGGTTTGAACATGCAGACACTCTACCAGAGTGTTAGAGAAATACTAGGGACCACGGACAACACTTAAGGAATCACTGTTCTAAAGAACAATATAAACATTGAAAATTGAATTACAAATGGAATATGGCCTGAAGATATATTTTCTTTGGCTACGAGAGTGGTTAAAATTAAATTCAACATTTAATAACCATTTCAAAATCTGTATTTTAGACTTTTCTTGAGAAATCTGAGGACCTGATAGTATTGGTGGGCATTTCTTCATGGCAATGATTAGTATTTATTATTCCATTTGCTGAAGTTCTTTCCTGGTTCAGTTCATTATATTTTCCTTGCTTGGTACAAATCAATTTGAGTTTATAGGCCTTGGTACCACAGTAAAATGGTGAAAAGCAAAGCCTTTGAGCTAGACATGTAGAATCTAAAACATAAACTCTTTTGCCTATTAACAATGTGATTTGTGAAGTTAGAGCCACCTTCTGCAGTCTCAGTTTTCTTATCTTCCAAATGGGGATAGTAGGAAGAAAGTTGTGAAGATTAAATGAGATTATTAAAGTGAGCAGCTCAGAGCTTGTCAACTTCCTTAAGTATATAACAAATGCTAACTCTGTAAATGATTCAATTATAACAAAGTTATGTATTCAATCTTCTTAGCACATCCATGAAGTATGTGGTCCTATTTCATAGATAAGGAAAATGAAGCACAGAAAGACTAAATAAATATTTTTGTTTTGCTTTTTCTGAAATATGGTCATGCCCTATAGCCTTAGATTGGCGATTGGCCTCAATTTCGCCGTCCTCCTGCCTCAGCATCCTGAGTGCTAGGACTATAGGCATGTGCAACCAAGATCAGATAAGGTTAAATAATATCCCCAAGATCACACGATCAATAAACAGCAACACATCTAATGCAATCAATAACAGCACATTAAAGACTTGAGCCTGGTATTTGGCATTATTGGGATATGGTGGAACCTTCAAGAGGTGGCATCTAGTTGAAGATGTTAGGTTGGGGTGGGGGGGGGTCATGCTCTTGAAGGGATGTTGGGACCCTGACGCCTTCCTCTCTTTTTCTTTGCTTTCTGGCTGCCATGAGGTGAGCAGTTTCCTCTGCCATGTGCTCCCTCCTGAACCAAAAGCAACACAGGGCAAAAAGCAACAGACCCAAAAAGAAACAGAGCTGACTGAATGCAGATTGAAACCTCAAAAAAGAAGTAAGCCAAAATAAACCTTTCTTCTTTATAATTTTATTATTTTGAGTATTTTGTTATAGTAACAGAGAGCTGCTTAACACAAAAGTTTATACTGTTCTCTAGAATAGTGAAAGAGACAACAGTGCAATCTCCTGCATACTGGCCATGCTGTAGATACTGTGTAATTGTCTCATGTTCCTCACCTCATTTAGACTTTATAAAACCTTGTGATGGAGATATTTTATTGCCACATACAGATGGAATAAATGGAGCCCATAGAATTAAATATAGATAGGACTCCAAAATTTTGTCTTTAGCCCCAAGTACTGCCTCCCATTCACAATACTGATAGGTGCTGAAAAATAAGGTCTTATCCATCTCTACTGGTCACTCTAATTACTGATGGGTGGTAGGTAGGGGTGTCTTCAAAGAGGAACTATACTATTTATATAAGGCTGTGGCCATCAAATCACACAAATTCTTATTCTTGTGGAAATCTTCCAATATATGCCAATGAAAAGAACAAGCAGAAATATCTACAACACTAAATGTTGCAATAAGATTAATTTATAATTTATCACATCACTTTTTTTGGTTGAGAGAAGTTTGATACTGACAGAAGTTTCAGCATTTATAGAAATAAACACACTTCCACCTTCACAAGTATGCCACCATTTGTGAATTATATAATGAAGTGTAATTAACCAGATGTGAAAAATTAAAAGACCATAAACATGGTTATTTTTTTCTTTTGTCAAATCTATATGTTTTAAATAATGAAAGAAATTCACAGTATGTTTAAATAAATAAAAGATCTTGCTGCTTTTTGACTGTAATTAGAACAACTTGAACTTTGCCATAGAGGACTATCAAGTTTCCCAAAACCTTTCCTGACAATGTAATGTTTGGGATTTAGGTCACATTTCTAGGCAACTGACATTCTTTCTTATTTGCAATTAAATTCTGAGGTTTTCAAACACTCTCTGACCCATCATAACTTCTCCATCTTTTCATAGATTGGAGAACGACCTTCCTTGGGTTAATTGGATCCCAAAGGTTCTGTGCCTTCTGGTATTTTATTTCCTATCGTCCTTGGTTTACTGTCAGACTTAATGGAAATAAAACATCACAATAAACTCATATTTAGTTTTAAATGGTTTCAAACATAAGCATACTAGCAACAGATAAATGATACCAAAATGGCCCAGAAAGGCTGTCAAAAGCACTGATTGTGATGACAAAATGCTGAGCAGTCAGATGAGAAACAGGTAACTCATGTGTTCAAATGCCCACACATCAAGACATGTGGGTAATTAACTCAGTGCTACCTTGTTATAAACATGATTGGTGTTGACAATATTAGGCAAGGGTTCATTTCGTAGACCAAGAGGTCATCATTCTTAGATGCTTTGCTAGATGACATGTCTGGGTAAGCCCAATGCATTATCGCTTACAATTATATGAAAAAGATGAGTTATTATCCTCATCTTATAGAAGAGAAAACTGGGGCTTAGAACAATAAGGAAATGTTTTGCAAATCACAGAGCTAGTAAATGGTAAGGCTGAGATTTGAACTCATGTCTGTTTGATTGCAAGTGCCAGGCTTTGCTAATGCTAGGGGCACCAGACAGACCAAGGGCTGCAAGTGGACCTGCCCAGGAGCCAGGCAGGTGGCCTGAACTTGTGAACACGGTCAGGTTTCAGGCCACAGGGAAAGGTCAGACCTGAGAAGATGGGAGAATGTGTGTTCTACCTGACAGCTCTGAAAGCCAAAGATGGGTAAAACACACAGCAGGAAAACAAAACAGCATCACCTTGTTCTTTTTGTTCTTTAGTTTGCTGTTTGGATATAGATAACACCAAGCAGAAACAATCTCATCAACATGAGTTTCTTCTTTCACTTAGCAACTTGTTAGTTATTTAGGCATCTGAAACCTGTTTTAATAAGAACTTATTGATGAAAAAGTCTTCATTTTACCAAACTTGAGGAAAATATAGGTCAAACGTTTAAAAAGCAGTAACTAGAACAAAGTCAGTGATTCTAAGCTCTCCTAGTACATCTGTGCTAGCTTTTTATTACAGGAAAATGTACACTTTCTCAGTTGGTAGAGTGCTGCTCTGTACTCTCTAGGGCCCTGGGCTGGATCCCTAGCACAGCAAAAATGGGAGGACTTGGCAGCCCACTTCTGAAACAATCAGCCATTGAAAACTCTATGAATAGAAATACTGACATAATGCTGGGCATGGCACAGGGTTGGGGTGTGTTTCGTTCTGTTGCACATAGGGTCACTATGAGTCGGACTGGACTTGACGGCACCTAACAACAACAACAACAACAACAACAACAGTAACTATAGCTTCAAAGTGCCAGTTGGGGAGCTACCTTTCAGACAGAAGTAGCCAGGGAAGAGGTCTAAACTGGAAAACCAAATCCAACTGACTTGATGTAGTTTTCTTTATCAGGGCTATACAAAGCCTTTCACAGTAACTATAACTTGCTTATGTTTACTGGAATGTCAAGAGAAAGTTAGGTTGTTGTTAGGTGCCATCGAGTCGGTATCCTACTCATAGTAACCCTCATAGGGTTTTCAATGGCTGACTGTTTTGGGATTGCCTTGGGAGTGGATTGCCAGGCCCTTCTCACATTTATGTGGTGCTGGGAATTGAACTCGGGGCCTCAGAGACCGCAGCGCAGCACTCTACCCACTGAGCTAAATCCCATCCCTCAAGAGAAAGAGAAGGTTGAAAATATCTTAGAAGCTTCCTGGCAAAATATGATGACTGGGTTTCAAAACGGCTCAGAGTGGTTCAGTAAAATTCCATCCAGGACACCAGAATTATTATCTAAATCCTGCCTTTGTCAGTCATGGTAAAAAAGTGGATTAAACGATTTTTCCTAATTCTCTAAGGAAGCCAGGGGCAAAGTAGGAAAAACATGTAGGTTCATTTAGGCCACTGTTACAGAGGCAGTGTAAGTGAGGTATAGTGACTTCATACAAACAAGGGATTATTTTGAAAACAGCTAGCAGGAATCAATTAAACATCTGGCAAACCCTGCTGGTAAATCGAAAACATTTACCCTTCTCCCCCAGCTGCCTTGAGTGTGATAAGGTATTGCAGTTGACCACCAAAGGAGATTTTGTAGACTGTAGTCTTACCTGTGGAAATTATTAAGAAAGACAGTTATTTATGCCGGGTGGATTAGAGGGCCCAGAGGCTGGGGATTGTCACCCCTGGGTCCCTTCAGGGCTGCTTTGTGTGAATAGATACAGCTACATCCACCTCCTTGAAATTCCAGTAATCCCTTTTTCTATGCAAGAGCACGTGTTGCCATGGAAGGTAATCAACACCTGGGTTAAAACAGCCTGGTTATGATTCTTACCTTGAAATTAAACTCCAGCAAGCAAATTGTTTCCTTTTTCCCCTCCCTGAGAAGATTTTAAATCTAATTTATTTGAGATTTCTATTTAAATTGAAAATACTATAGTATCCCATGCAAAGTGAAATCAATCTCTTTACAAAGAAGGGAGGAGAAGGAAGGAGGGGAGAATGTGGGCCAAGTGTATGCAGATTAAAACTTGCTTCTTCAGAGTTTCTGAAATATGAGAGACTACCTCTGCCTGTAAGACTGATGATGAATCCTTGGGACAGAACTACTCTGTTTAAGTGCTTTCCTGCTTCTGGAATAGCCATCTCAAACTTAACATATCTGAATTCAAACTCCTTATTCTGCTTCAGCCAGCTCCTTTCTCTCCGAGGCTTTGTTGATTCAGAAAAGGAGTCAACAATTTAGCTGCTTAAGCCAATCCCTGGAAATCATCTTTGATTTCTCTCTCCACCTCCTTCTCCACATCCAGTTCATAGGACCTTATTTCCACAACATACCCCAAATTAATCTCTCTGCTGCTGTTACCCTGGACCATCCCATTTCACCTAAAAAAGCCTTGTGCCTGGTCCTTTTGCCTTCACTCTTACTCTAGAGATTTCATTTCCTACTCAGGAGTCACAGTAAATTTTCTAGAACTCCACTGTCTAACATGGAGGGGTTGTAAGTCTAATACCATGGGAGAAGGACATGACAATCCACTCCCAAGGCAATCCTGAAACAGTCAGCCATTGAAGACCCTATAAGGGTCATTATGAATCAGACATGACTCAACAGCACCTAACAACAACAACAACAACAACAACAACAACAAGTCTAATACCAAACTAGATTTTCAGGATTTAGTATGAAGAAAAACAAATTGTAAACTATTTCATTAATAATTTTACACTGATTACATTTTGAAATGACAATATCTTGGCCACATTTTTATTTAAAAAATAGAGTTAATTTCATCTGTATTTTTTTTTTTGATGTTGTTATCATTATGGTACTTGGGGGTTGAATCTATAGCCTCACACATACTTTGCAAGTGTTCTACCACTGGGCTGTACTCCCAAACCCATTATTTATGTTTTATCTTGACTTAGGGTCTTATTAAGTTATGTAGGCTGCCTTTGGCCTTGAACTCACGATCTTCCTGCCTCTGCCTCCCAAATCACTGGGATTACAGGCATGTCTCAACACAAATGGGTCATTTTATTTTTTAATGTGGCTACTAGAAAATTTAAAATAATCTGTATAGCCAGGTGTGGTTGCACACATTTGTGACCTTGGCAGTTAAATGGCTGAGGCAGGATTATGCATTCAAGTCCACCCTGTTCTACATAGTGAAGTCAACATTAGCCTGTGCTACATAGTGAGACCTGGTCAAAAAAAAAAAAAAGAAAGAAAGAAAAGAAAAGAAAAAAGTCACCTGTATGACTTACATTATATTTTTACTGGACAGTGAACAGAGAGCATTATTATAAAATATATGCATCCCATCATTTACCTTTAACCCCCCCACTTAAAATTCTTTAATGGCTTCACAACACAAAGAGTCCAAGGTTCTGATCTGAGCCAGGAGAGTCCTATGTGACCTGGCACTTGTTTTCCTCTAGTGTCTCTCTGTAAACTCTAGGCCCCAGTGTCACTGGCTCTTTTACACCTGTGGAAGGCATTGTCTACTTGTCCTCTTAAAGCCTGAGCTCTTGCTGTTCCCTCTGCTCTGACAAATTCTCTCCCAAGGTGACCACATGTCTCAGGCCCACAGTATCTATTTCAGAGAGGGATTTTTTTATTCCAAAGCAGCTAATATAAACCCCTGACAACTCCAAGCACATCTTCCTGTCTATCCTTTTCGAGTCAACAAGAATTCTCTGACATTATTTTGGTTCTTATTTGTTCTCTGCCTCCTCCTCCATTTCTACCCATCTAAACTGGACAAGAATCCCACTATGGCAGAGCAGTGGGTGAGCTGAGCATAGCTTCACAATTCCAGGCTACAGCTGAGTCTGCAGTAAGTGCTCAGCAAACAGATGCCGAATGGATCAATGAACAAAATGTAAATAGGCTTTGCACTCCATGAAGCATTATACAGATCAGAGGACATACTATGATTGATTTCCTGAGACAACAGCAGGGCTGCAGACCTTTGAAAAAGATCACATGAGGCCCTTTGGCCCATAGAGCCAAAAGTACCTGTCCCATTCCAGAACATGTAGATATGTTTATGGTATGTATTGTGAAAAGTTATACAAGATTCTTTACGAGTGGGGCCTTATCTCTCTGTCCAGTGTCTTCCAAGTCACTTCCTCACTCCCACCTTATGTGGCAACTAAGGTGACCACTTGCCGAGGCCTAGGTGCTCCTTTCCTCTCAGGGCCAGACCTTTCTACCTGCTGATTCCTTGGCTGAGAATGTCTTCCTTCACTATATCTGGAAAAGACCTATGTTGCTGGCAAGAGACAAGAGAACTGACCCTGACTAGCCTAAGGACAGAGTCAAACTGGCTGGCTTCATTAGCTGAACAGCTCAGGAGCAGGACTAACTTAAGGAACTGCTAGGGACAGTAGCTTAAACTGTCAACAGGATCTGATTTCTCACTCCTTTGCTCTGTTCCCTTGTGTTGGCTCAGATCTCAGGCAGATTTTCCGCTTATAGTTGTCAGAAGGCCTTCTTGAGCTCTCAAAGCTGCGAGCTTCCAGAAATCCTAAGGAAACTGTTATTGTCTTGGTTCCAATTGAACCATATGTTTGTCCCTGAACCCATCACCCTGCCTGGAAAAAAGTGTTGTTTAAAGTGGTTTAGAACTAGGTTGTCTGCCTGCTGAGTGGGGTCTGCAGACAGTTCTGCCAAAAGGTGGAGAGCAGGGAAGGTGATTTTCCTGGGGCAAGCCAGGAATTTGTAACCTGGAGAAGTAGAAAATGATAGCTATTGGACAAAACTCATGGATGTCTGCTACCTCGTTTGTTGTGACTTAGTGGAAAAGCAATCTTTTTATTTACTTATTTATTTAATTTATAAGTGTTGGTGGGGTACATACTTAAGTCACTTGCTTCATCTATTATTAAATCAGTTTTATTTACACATTCATTACCTTACCTATTTTACAGAACATTATGAACTAAAGAAGAAAGGAGAAATTTTGATTAACATGCAATGAGAATTGTATAAATCTTCACTCATCTCTTTGTCACTGCTCCTACTGATTTCTTTACCCATTCTGGTCCCCAAGGTCCTGAGTTTTTCCTCTTTGTCAGCATTGCTAGTATATCATGGTAATAATTGGTTAGTTCACAACTTTCCTGCAGAGGCTACCATCTTATTGAAGGGCCTCTGCTATGTCCACTCTTTTTCTTGAATAAGGGATAACTACACAAAAGTTGTATTTTAGGAAGATTACTATGGTAGTGACTTGTAGAGTAAATATGGGAAGACTGAAGCTGGAAGACTATCTCTGTGTTCTGGAGTGAAATGAAGAGAGACAATAGGTGGGACCAAGCTATGGTAGTAGACTTGAAGTTTAGAAATTCTCTCTCTGTATCAATTATTTAGAGACAAATTTCTAAATTGTTTTTACTACTAATTCTTTTTTGGTGCTAGGGATTGAACCCAGGGTATTGCATATGCTACGCACTGAGCTATGTCCCCAGGGTGCAAATTTCTAAATTATTGGTCAAAAACTTAGGCCAATTGAAAAAGCTACTGTTTATTGATATTTGCCTATGGGGTAGACATTATGTTATCTAATTTATATAAATTAACAAATTAGTCTCTCAATACCCCTGGAGGTAGGTAATAGTCTAATTTTAGAGATAAAGAAAGAGTTTAGACAATATTAAGAAAGTTGTATAAGGTTATGCTTTGAGTTAGGGTAGCATCTAGATGTGAATGAAAATCTTCCTCTGAAAGATGCATTGTCATTAAGGCCAAAAGGGGTAAGTAAAGTCACCCAATTTTTCAAAAATTCTTTTAAGTCCTTAGGTAAGTAATTTGAAATTGGAGGTCCACACTAGTTTTAGCAACATGAACAAGATATCATTTGTTTGTGGTAATATTTTTCAGGCAATTAATAGCTCAAAACACTATTGATAGTCTGTTGTCATAGGAAGATCTTAGTAAGTTTCCCTGATAAAGCTAAGTCAAGTCAGAATTCAGGGAACAGTCAAGAGCTGAAGAAAGAGCTTATGATTATTGTACAGGATCAAGTTTCACAGCCAGCTGCCCCACAGATATTGAAAGTCAATCACACTTGTTCAAAAACATGATAGTTTACAAGGTGGCCAAGCTTATAAGGAATTCTTATAAGAAGTATGCCTTCAATATTTGCTATATGAAGAAACAGCTAATGACAATTAGATTTCTTGCTTTTTGCTCTGAAAAAGCTTGCAATCTAACAGGAAATAAAAGTAACTCCAGTCTTAGGGATTTGAGAGATTCATAAAAGAATGGAAGGGATATTACAGATCATTTAAATGAGTTGGTTCTAAACTTCAATATGCTTCTGAATGACTGTGAGGACTTTGTTGAAACATAGGTTTCTAAGTCCCACTCCTAGAGTTTCCAATTCAGTTTGTCCTAAGAGGACGCTGAGAATTTGTTTCTAACAAGTTGCAGGTCATGCTGATGCTTTTTGTATTGGAACCACATATTGACAGCCAATGATTTAGGAAAAATACCTCATTTTGTAAATGAGTTAATCCCAATCTAAAGAGGTGAAAGACTTGTCTCAAACTATATCAGATAGTATCATAGCTGAAAGGAGGCAAATGAAAATATGTGAACACCTTCCAAAATGGAGATGTGTACATATGAGTTTGTGTAAGCATATGTTTGAGAATGAAAGACTTAGTGTGAGCAGGGCGCGGTGGCACAGGGTCATGATGCCAGCAACTCAGGAAGCAGAGGATTGCAAATTCAAGACCAGAGGCAGTCTGCATAACTTAGTGAGACCCTGTCTCAAAAAGTTAAAAAAAAACAAAGGAGGGGCTGGTGGTGCTGCTCAGTGGTACAACACTTGCAAAGCATGCAACCGCGAGGCCCTGGGTTCAACCCTCAGTATCACACACAAAAAAAAAAAAAAAGAAAAAGAAAAAGAAAAAGAAAGACTGTGTGTGTGTGTCTGTGTGTGTCTGTGTGTGTGTGTGTGTCCCATGTTCAGGTTATAACAAGGCCTGTCAGTTTTAATCCCTATGATTTGAATGGAGTTGATATCATTCAATCTACAGAGACAATTATTTGAAAAAAAGAAAAACTGGAAATACCTTCAAAACTGACCTTAAGTCTTATATTGAGCATGTTCGTTTCATTTTTCAGAATCTATCCTACAAATATAGTGTCATGCTATATGAAGTCATTAAGTACAGATGTTTATTTTACCATTGTTTGCTATTAAAAAAAACCCGCCAAAAATCAAAAGGTCCATCAAGAAGAAATTGTTTAAATGAATTGTGGTAGGTACATAATTTTAGTCCTCTTTGCACTAAAATTTCATTCCACGATTTAAAAACTTTTGCTCTTTAATAGAATATTATGCAACCATTTAAAAAACTAAGAGACAGGTACTGACAATGACTTCTTAAAATCTCATAGAATTCTCATTTTGGATACTGAATGGGCCCCACAATTTAAGGAATGCATATGTATGTATGTATGTATATATATATATATATATATGTATGTATATATATATATATATGGTCTAGAGAGGCCATTTGTGTAGAGCTATATGTTGTTGTTGTTGTTAGATGCTGCTGAGTTGGTATTCAACTAATAGCAACCTTGCGTACAATAGGCAAAAGAGTATTGTCACTGCTTCTCTGCTATTTATAGGGTTTTCAATGGCAGATTGTTTTTGGGAGTGGGTTGCCTGGTCCTTCTCCCAAGTCTACAGCACCTGGTGTTCCCAAGCCGTCTTCCATCCAAGTACTAACCAGGCCCAACCCCACTTAGCTTCTGAGATCTGAGAGGATTGGATGCCACAGTGGTATGGCTATAGACTAAGATATATGTAGTCATATATATACATATACATACATACATATATTGTTGTTGTTAGGTGCCGTCGAGTTGGTATCTGACTCATAGCGACCCTCATAGGGTTTTCAATGGCTGACTGTGTTGGGATTGCCTGGCCCTTCTCCCATTTTTTGCGGTGCTGGGAATTGAACTTGGGACCTCAGAGACTGCAGCGCAGTGCTCTACCGACTGAGCTAAATCCCATACATACATACATACATACATACATACATATATATGTATACACACACATACACATATCAGTGTCAGCACCTGTCTCTTAGTTTTTTAAATGGTTGCATAATATTCTATTAAAGGGCAAAAGTTTTTAAATCATGGAGTGAAATTTTAGTGCAAAGAGGATTAAAATCATGTACCTACCACCATATATATATGTGTGTATATATATATATATATATATATATATATATATATATATATATATGCAAAAAAAACACCACACACACACATGAAATGTATACGTGTACAGAGTTACCAACTATAGGGTATGTTGTTGTTGTTAGATGCTGTTGAGTCGGGTCTGACTCATATGAACCCTCACAAAGTTTTCAATGGCTAATTGTTTCAGAATTGCTTTGGGAGTAGATTGACACATCCTTCTCCCATTTTTGTAATGCTGGGGATTGAACCTGGGTCCTCAAACAGGGTAGAGCAGCACTCTACCAACTGAGCTAAACCCCAGCTCAACTGAGCTAAACCCCAGCTCAACTGTAGGGTACAGCAATATATATATATATATATATATATATATATATATATATATATATGTACATATACACAGAGGAACAGGTTAGGAATTTGCCTACATGATATTTATATAAATTTTCCCAGAAATCTTTTATTCACTTAAAAATATATTTTGATTACTTATATGTTTCCATGTTACAGTTCAGGTTTTTCTGACATTAATTTTAAAAAGTGCTGGTTGTTTCAAAGTGGGACAGAGGCTGAGGATCATTTGTAATAATGTCTGATAATGGATAGGCTCACTCTTCATAAACTCATATTTATAACTCATATATTTCATAGCTTATAAACTACCATCATATCAAGGTGATTCCAGAGAAAAGCAATCATTTCAGGTTTTTGCATCTTATGAAAGGCGAATAAATATTCACTTAGAGTTCCATGTTTTTGCAGACTCTAAGTCTTACTTAAAATAATTTTCATGTTTTTTCTTACATCCCATTATGCCATAGAAGTTGCTTGGTGTTTTTACCTCAAATTGCTGAAAGTCTTTCTGATCTCTCATTTAAGAAGGGGCTGCTGACTTTCTTGCTAGGAGCATGAGCAGACCAAAGAAATATGCACAGGTTTCTTGAGCACATTATAAGCATCACTGAGAATTCTCCTCAACTCTTCTGTCAACTTGCCACATCATGTTCTGATTTGTTAAACAAAGGAAGTAGCATAGTTTCGAATACTTAATGAGACAGCAAATGCTGCTGCTGCTGTCGCCTATAAGAATTTAAGAATCGAGCCGGGCACGGTGGCGCACGCCTGTAATCCCAGCAGCTGGGGAGGCGGAGACAGGAGGATCGCAAGTTCGAGACCAGAGGCAGTCTGCATAACTTAGCGAGACCCTGTCTCAAAAAGTAAAATAATGGGCTGAGGGTGCAGCTCAGTGGTCCAGCACTTGCAGAGCATGCAAGCCTGAGGCCCTGGGTTCAACCCCCAGTACCACACACACACAAAAATAATAAAATAAAAAATAAATAAATTTAAGAATCGCAGGGAATGTCTGCTCAGACCTCCAAAGACCGATGTCAGTCTTCATCACTGATAGTCCTCTTTACACTAAAATTTCATTCCATGACTTAAACACTTTTGCCCTTTTTTGGGGTAAGCACAAGATCCAAAATGCTTGTAAAGAGATGTATAATCCCCTAGTCACCAGCAGAACTATTTTCTTAATACTAATGATCCATGATCTTCATTCTAAAAACTCAAGATAAAATGACAATAAGATACCTACATATATATCATATATGATTTTTTTAAATGCCCAAACCAGATAATACCAAGTATTGGCACAGTCTCTTTGGAAAACTGTGTCTTCTAAAGCTGAAAATACACACATTCTTTGATCTGGAAATTCTACTTTTAGGTTTATATCCAACAGAAATACTCACACCTACTTACCTAAAAATGTGCACATGAATGTTTATAAAGACATTATTCATAATAGTTCTAAACTGGAAGGTACTTGACTACTCATCAAAAGTAAAAAAAATTAAAAAGAATTATATTTAGATTTGCAAATATTAAAAAAAGAATAATTTTTAAACATGAAATATGTTTTGGTTTCTTTGTTATTATTGATAGGTGCCATCAAGTTGGGTACAACTTATACTGACTCTATGTGCAACAGAAGGAAACACTGTCCAACATTGTGCCATGCCAGGACTGTCAGTACTTCTCTGCTAGCCATAGGGTTTTCAATGGCTGATTGTTTTGGGAGTGGGCTGCTGGGTCCTTCTCCCAAGCCTACAGTACCTGGTATTCCCAGGTGGGCTTCCCTCCAACAACTAACCAGGCCTGACCCTGCTTAGCTCCCAAGATCAGATGGAATCAGATGCCAGGATGGTAAGGCTGTAGGAACACCATATAGCAACAAAAACAAATAAATAACTATTATGTATGGCACGTGACAAGATGGCGGACAGATAACACACACCTTCTGTTCCGGAGCAATAAGAAGCCTCGATTAGGGGTTTAAAAAAGCCAATTGAATAAATAGAAACAGAGATAATTTAGTTTGAGAGATAGAGAATGAAACTAGGTGTGCACTGAAATCAAGGATTAGGCTTCAGAGGAGCTACAGAGTGGCCAGCAGCAGGACGCCGCCATTTTGCCATCACACAGAGAATAGAATCCCAGAGACTAGGAGGGGATTTCGCGTACACGCACCCACGGCCAGGACCCAACACGGAGTGCAACCTTGGCAGCACACTCTCACCACGCCTGCGGGACACAGACTGCAGATCCTAAGTGAGTCACCATGAGGGGGCCCACAAACGCCCTCCATAGCGGCCGCAGAGCGAACGGGGAAGCTGGTGCCAGCGATCAGCGTCTAGAGCTAAGACGCGGCTCCCCTCCCTTCTGTTGTGGCGGGTCAGGCCTACGGTCGCGAACTCCACAGAAAATTGGGTACACATATGCGCGGATCCCAGACACATCAGAGGTGAGCCCAAATCACCCCACTGTGCTGCGGAGAGGTTGGGGGCTTGTGGAGGCGGCTAAGTCGCGCACAGCCGGGGAGCTCCTTTTCCGCGGAAACTGGCGGAGCAGTTCTTCACCGCCACACCGCTGGCGGTGAAGTTCTGAGCACGACTACAGCACAGGACAAGATGGCAGGATAGAATCCTGGAGACTCGGAGGGGACTTTTCCCACACACCCAGGGGAGCCGGACCCAACACAGCATGCAACCTTGACATCACACTGTCACCCTGCCCGCGGAACACAAACTGCAAGTTTTCTGGTGAGTCAGCACAGAATCGCACCCTCCCTCCTGTTGTGGCGGTGGGAAACCAGTGCCAGCAGCACACATCCAGAGCTGAAACGCGGCTCCCTCTCTCCTGTTGTGGCGGGACAGTCATGCAGACGCAATCTCCACAGACATACGGGCACACATATGCCTGGACCCCAGACACACCAGAGGGGATACTAAGTCATCCCACCGCACTGTGGAGAAAGGTGAGGTCTGTGGAGGAGGCTGAGCACCACGCGGACAGAGTGCTCCT